>CM046660.1:18840251-19097751 GCA_025594165.1 Tamias sibiricus | reverse complement strand
TTCAACTAGATACCATATGGCATTTCTTAGGAATAAATTCCAGATTTTATAACCATGCTTTTCTTATTTTCTATCTTCATTTCATTAAGAATATTCGAAATGTAGCCGGGCGCGGTGGCGCACGCCTGTAATCCCAGCACTTTGGGAGGCTGAGGCAGGAGGATCGCGAGTTCAAAGCCAGCCTCAGCAATGGCGAGGCACTTAGCAACTCAGTGAGACCCTGTCTCTAAATAAAATACAAAAAAAGGGCTGGGGATGTGACCCAGTGGTCGAGTGCCCCTGAGTTCAATCCCCGGTAACCACAAAAAAAAAAAAAAAAAAGAATATTCGAAATGTTCTTTCTTTTTTTTTTAATATTTATTTATTTGCTTTAGTTGTACATAATGCGTTCTTATTTTTACATGGTGCTGAGGATCAAACCCAGGCTGCGCACATGCTAGGTGAGCGCTCTACCACTGAGCTACAACCCAAGCCCCCAAATGTTCTTTATAAGTAAACCTTGAGAATTTTGAAGTTGCTAAGTTAAAAAATGAAGAAACTAATTGGTTTCATGTAATCTATAACCTCAAATTTTGTGGAGAAAGAAGTACAATTCTGGAACCTGTGAATATGGTGAGGAAAAAATATGACCTGACAGCTGAGACTCACATAGGAAAGGGGAGTTAGAAGGTGGGAATTACAGTTCCTGGCAGGCACAGTGTTAGTGTGTGTGCTCAGCATTTCTTATTGTTGCTAGCCTTCTTAACTTGTTTTCAGATCAACCTCTCAGAAATTCAGTGCAAAAATAGATTTGGTGCAACAGAAGTCATTCTTCTTTGTCTAGAGGGTTATTCTCTAAAGCCATTATCAAAACTTGAAAATGTGTTGTTTCAGTGGTGGGTTTTTTTTTTTTTTTTTTTTTTTTTTGTACTGGGGATTGAACTCAGGGGCACTCCACCACTGAGCCACATCCCCATCCCTTTTTTGTATTTTATTAGAGACAGGGTCTCACTGAGTTACTAAATGCCTTGGCATTGCTGAGGCTGGCTTTGAACTTGCTATCCTCCTGCCTCAGCCTCCCAAGTGCTGAGATTACAGGAGTGCCCCATCGCGCCCAGCAAAAATGTGTTTTTTAAGAAGAAAATATCAACTTGTCTTTTTTTTTTCCCCCTCCAGTTCTAGGCTTTGAATGCAGGGCTTTGCACATGCTAAGCAAGCATGAGCTACATCCCCTTCCCTAAAGTTCATGATCTTACCACAACTTTGTATATAAAAACTAGATTAAGTATGATGTGATTGCATCAATATTTGAGCTATAGCACAGAAGGTTGCTTATTTTGTCCTTGTGTTATTAATAATTCACTTTAAAAAATATAACACAAGGCAACACTTTGGTCCTATGAAGATAGTGACCAGAACTCTGCTTGCATACATATAAATTGTATCAATTCGTTTCCCCTTACTAGTTTTTGTGTTTCAGGCGGAAAGGATATTCTCAGAAGTTAGAAGGATTGAGAATTACAGAGTTGAAGGCATGGAGATCTACTCCACAACACTTTGGCATCTTCAGAAAGATGTTGCTCTTTCAGTTCTTTCAAAAGACTTAACAGACATGGATAAAAATTCACCAGAGGTATGTTAACCAAAACACTTCGTTTGTATAGTTACCTTTTGATCGCCCTTAATAAATGGAAATGAATCAGATACAGTCTTCAGTCACTTAAGGACAAGGGTATATTCTGATAAATGTGTGTTGTTTGTCAATTTTTTCACTGTGCAGAACATCATAGAGTATAATTACACAAAAGCCAATACAACATAGCTATGCAATATAATCTTAAGGGACCATTGTCATATATGGGGTTCATCAATGACCAAAATGCCATGACAATTGTTCAAAAGCTATTTAGTATCAACTAAAAACAACTACACTTATTTTCCTTCTATGGAGGGACTCAGAGAAGAGAAAGTCCTAAGATATGTGGTGCAGATTTAGAAAGAGAATAATCAAAAAGCAGGTGTTTCATTTAGGATTAATCAATGACTGTGTTAAAGTTGCTATTAACCAATATTAGATAGAGATAATTAAGCAGAGATAATATAGATTGAAGGAAGTACTGATTTTAAAATAAATTAATAATTACCATTTTAACATATAAGGACAATTAATTCACATCCTTCAGGGTTTTGGGGTTTTATTTCGTTTTTATTTTGGGTGGAGGAGAGTACCGGGGATTGAACTCAGGGGCGCTTAACCACTGAGCCACATGCCCAGCCCTATTTTGTATTTTATTTAGAGACAGGGTCTCACTGAGTTGCTTAGCACCTCTCTTTTGTTGAGGCTGGCTTTGAACTCTTGATCCTCCTGCCTCAGCCTCCCAAGCTGCTGGGATTACTGGTGTGTGCTACCATGCCCAGCAGTTTTTTTTGTTTTTGTCATTGAAATGTTTTTCTTGGTTCAGTATAAAAGTAGGATTTATGTAAGTGATAAGAAAGGGGTTTTCTGAGGAGTGAGAAGGGTTGCCAGCCTTCTTCAGTTTTTTAAGAACTAGATTTCAGGGCATTTCAAGAATATTTAGTGTGCCAGGCATGGTGGCACATGCCTGTAATCCCAGCAGTTTGAGAGGATGAAGGTAGTAGATCACAAGTTCAAGGCCAGCCTCAGCAACTTAGTGACACCTGTATCAAAATGTAAAAAGGGTGGGGGATGTAATTCGCTGGTAAATTGTCTCTGAGTTAAATCCCCATATTTAAAAAGAGCAAAAACAAAAAAAACTTGCCCTGGTAGATGCTATTTTCTTTACTTTACAAAAGAGAAAATGAGGTTTAGAAGTCTTTTTTTTTTTTATTTGCTTTAGTTGTACACAATGCGTTTATTTGTACATGGTGCTGAGAATCAAACCCAGGCCACGCAAGTGCTAGGCGAGCGCTCTACTGCTGAGCCACAACTCCAGCCCCCAAGGTTCAGAAGTCTTAAAGTGAGTTGTGTGCAGCTGCTGTATAAAAGATTCCAGCAGTGAGATTCAAACTGTCTTAACAGCCGTCAGAGCTAGAGCTTTCTGCACTATACTCAGCTGCCCCCAAGTCTCTGTCCTCTCTGTTCATTTCTATATGAGAGCTGAGAATGATCTTCTTTAGCCTCAATTGAGAATATGCCTATTGGGCAACTCAAATATTGAGTTTCAGCTTGTGTTTTTCTGAGTGAGATTTGATTTTAGTTATAGGTTTGGTTTTGTAAAATAAAATAAAATTTTAGTTATGTATTTATTTTTTGTTTCTTTTTTTTTCAAGGCCTGGTGTGCTGCGGGGAACTGTTTCAGTCTACAACGGGAACATGATATTGCAATTAAATTCTTCCAGAGAGCTATCCAGGTTGATCCAAATTATGCTTATGCCTATACTCTTTTAGGGCACGAGTTTGTGTTAACTGAAGAACTCGATAAAGCATTAGCTTGTTTTCGAAATGCTATCAGAGTAAATCCTAGACATTATAATGCATGGTAAGTGCTAATGAAGTACAAAAGACCAAGTCTTATTGATGGCTTTTTTTTTTTTTTTTTTTGACAATAAAGAGATATCTAATAATAAAAATTATTGAGTATTTGATGTATATTTGATGTATATTTTTGACTTGTATATATGTTTTTTTTTTGTTTTTTTGTTTTTGTTTTTTTTTTTTGTGTGTGTGTGTGTGTGTGTGTGTGTGTGGTACTGGGAATTGAACTCAGGGGCACTCGAGCACTGGGCCACATCCCCAGCCCTTTTTTTGTATATTATTAGAGACAGGGTCTCACTGAGTTGCTTAGTGCTTCGCCGTTGCTGAGGCTGGCTTTGAACTTGCGATCCTCCTGCCTCAGCCTCCCAAAGTGCTGGGATTACAGGCGTGCGCCACCGCGCCCAGATATATATATATATATATATATATATATATATATATATATATATATATATGGTTTTTAATGGATTATATCTTATAAATAGTTACATTGATGGAATGGTGACCAAGAAAAAAATGCCAGCTTTTGCTGACAAATGAATCCAAGCTTGCCTTCCCTTCATATATATAGAAGTTCTCTTAACATTTTAAGAACTCAGTTCTTTTTTTGTGTGTGTGGTGCTGGGTATTGAACCCTGGACCTTGTACGTGCGAGGCAAGGACTCTATCAACTATATCCCTATCTATATCCCCAGCGCAAAAATTCAGTTCTTAATAGGTCTTGTGTTGTTTTTTTAAACATGTAGGGTCTGTTCTGCTATTTTGCAGTAGTTGCATTTTTTTTTTTTTTTTTTTTTTTTTTTTTTTTTTGTGGTACCGGGGATTGAACTCAGGGGCACTAGTCCACTGGGTCACATCCCCAGCCCTTTTTTTTTGTATTTTTTTTTATTAGAGACAGGGTCTCACTGAGTTGCTAAGTGCCTCGCCATTGCTGAGGCTGGCTTTGAACTCGTGATCCTCCTGCCTCAGCCTCCCAAAGTGCTGGGATTACAGGTGTGCGCCACCACGCCCAGCTAGTTGCATTCTTAACCAGATATACCACATAAAAAAATTATATTATCAGGAGGACTATTCAAACTGGGAAGAATTTAAATACTGAGTTGTTTAGGTAACATTATGTACCTAAACACTGAGCAAATTTATTATTCTAATTCCAAAGTTAATAGTCTTTCTTTTATTTATTATTTCCACCTTTATTATCATTAGAACAGTCTTTTTATACCTTTTCTAAACATATAACACTATTATAATGGTAAACAAAGCAACTCAAATAAAGCAGCTGTATTGTGTTTTTTTTTTTTTATCCATTTGGTGCTTATTCTCCATCATCATCTATTTGTGGCTAAGAGAGGTCTCCTTATGTATCAGTGCATACTATCCAGTTGACGTTTTTAAAATTATGGAAGAAAGCCGGGCACGGTGTTGCACGCCTGTAATCTCAGCACTGTGGGAGGCTGAGGCAGGAGGATCGCCAGTTCAAAGCCAGCCTCAGCAATGGTGAGGCACTTACCAACTCAGTGAGACCCTGTCTCTAATAAAATACAAAAAAGGGCTGGGGATGTGGCCCAGTGGTCTAGTGCCGCTCAGTTCAATCCCCGGTACCAAAAAAAAAAAAAAAATTCTGGAAGAAATACCTGTATTCAGGAAGGAACTGTCTAGAATCCTTACTAGCTAACTAACTGTAAGCAAGTTACTTTTTTGAGCTTCAGTTTTCTTACTTAAAAATAGGAATGACATGGGGCTGGGATTGTGGCTTAGTGGTAGAGCTCTTGCCTAGCACGTGCGCGGCCCGGGTTCGATCCTCAGCACCACGTACAAACAAACAAATTGTGTACAACTAAAGCAGATAAATAAAATATTTAAAAAAAAGAATATGAATGACAATTCTTCTAGGATTATATGAGATAATTCACATTAAAAATTTAGTAGAGCTGAGAACAATGGTGCACACCTGTAGTACCAGGCTGAGGCAGGAGGATTGCTTGAGCCCAGAAATTTAAGTTCAGCTTGGGCAATATAATAAGACCCTGTCTTTAAAAAAAAAAAAAAAAAAAAAAAAAAAAAAAAAAAAATAGCCAAGTTCTTGGCACACACATATCAATTAGTTAAGTCTAGATTATAGTGATGGGTTTAAAGATGTGGTTTCTTTTTTCCCAAAATTTATAGTTTTGTTTGATTAATTTGACTTGTTTTTACTTTAAAATTGTCTCTTCTAAAATGTTTTAATGATTTTTATCATGACTGATACCTTTTGCCTCCCTTATAAGACTATCAGAATTTTTATGCTATTATTAAAATGCCAAAATACCATACATATCCTGTTACTAGTTGAAGTAAATTAACACCCAATAGTTCTATCCCTAAAATTTTACTTTGTTTTGCTCTTGCAGGTATGGTTTAGGAATGATTTATTATAAGCAAGAAAAATTCAGCCTTGCAGAAATGCATTTCCAGAAAGCACTTGATATCAACCCTCAAAGTTCAGTTTTACTTTGCCACATTGGCGTAGTAAGTGATTTTCTAAACATTATTGCTGTATTTTTTCCCTTTAGTAGTATGTTTGCTAACTAACTTAATTGCTATAATTAAAGATGAATCTTTTTGTTATTAATGTTGTTGGGAAGATATCCCAGAGCTTTATATAGCCTAAAACACCACCTTTGGGGTTATCGTGAGAAAACATCATTGATGTGCTCTTATCCCTTGGGCAATTCACTTCAGTTTTTAGAATTTCTGCTTAAAGAATGACAATTAATATTACCTTACAGGATAGCCAAATAGTTAACCTTTTTTGCAGTGCTGAGGATTGAACCCGGGGCCTCATGCATGCTAGGCAAGCAGTCTACCACTAAACAGCATCCCCAATCCCTTTTTTTCAAATTGCTTGCTAAAGTAGTTGCTAAACTGTAATTGTTCTAAGTGATGTAGAATTAATAACAGGTAGTTCGATGAACACAGTTTTGGAAAGGCTAATGTTAAGAGGACCACAATAAACCTGAAATATATTATCTAGCTAAATTATAACACATTTTTCTATGAAGGGAAAATCAAAGTTTTGTTTGCCTTTTAGACATAAAGGTTACCAAATATCTGCTCTAAAGATAGAATCTTAAGCTGGGCACAGTGGTGCACACCTATAATCCCAGTGGCTCATGAGGCTGAGACAGTATGATGGCAGGTTTAAAGCCAGCCTAAGAAATTTAGTGGGGGCTGGGGTTGTGGCTGCAGAGCGCTCACCTCGGTGCGCGGCCCGGGTTCGATCCTCAGCACCACGTAAACATCATCGCATTGTGTACAACTAAAAGCAAATAAATAAATATTAAAAAAAAAAAAGAAATTTAGTGGGGGGCGGGGTTGTGGCTTAGTGGCAGAGCGCTCGCCTCGCACGTGCGCGGCCCGGGTTCGATCCTCAGCACCACGTAAACATAAATGCATTGCATTGTGTACAACTAAAGTAAATAAGTATTTAAAAGAAAAAAAATTTAGTGAGGGGGCTGGGATTGTGGCTCAGCGGTAGAGTGCTCGCCTAGCGCGTGGGCAACCCGGGTTCGATCCTCAGCACCACGTACGAATAAAGGCATTGTGTACAACTAAAGCAAGTGAATAAAAATATTAAAAAAAGAAAGAAAGAAAGAAATTTAGTGAGGCCCTAAGCAACGTAGCAAAACTATATCTCAAAATAAAAAATAATAAGCTAGGCTCGGTGGCGCACACCTGTAATCCCAGCACTTGGGAGGCTGAGGCAGGAGGATCGCCAGTTCAAAGCCAGCCTCACAATGGTGAGGCACTTAGCAACTCAGTGAGACCCTGTCTCTAAATAAAATACAAAAAAGGGCTGGGACTGTGGCCCAGTGGTTGAGTGCCCCTGAGTTCAATCTCTGGTACAATCAATCAGTCAATCAATCAATAAAATAAATGGGCTAAGGCTGTGGCTCAGTCGTGTAAAGTATCCCTGGGTTCAATTCCTAGTACCAAGAAAAAAAAACTATAGAGAATCATGGTTATCATTATGAATAATAGCAGATTGGGAGCCAGAGGACCTAGGTCTTCATCCCTAAGCAAATTCAATACATTTCTCTGACTTTCATGTTCTCATCTTTAATTGCATGAATTGGAAAAGATTTAGAGATACACTATTAATCAGTTGTTAAATTCACTTAAGACAATAACAGAATATACCACCTCATCTTTAATAGTGTTGTTATTTTTATGTTGATATTGAGAAACATTATTTAGTTCTCACCTTTCTTTTAAAATATCAGGAAGGAACATTAACATGACCTTTATTTCTTATAGGTTCAGCATGCACTAAAAAAATCTGAGAAGGCTTTGGATACTCTAAACAAAGCCATTGTTATTGATCCGAAGAACCCTCTATGCAAATTTCACAGAGCCTCGGTTTTATTTGCAAATGAAAAATATAAGGTAATATATATATCTGAATTATCTTCCACATTGTATCACTTAAGTTATGTCCTTTTTTTTTTTTTTTTTTTTTTTTTTTTTTTTTTTTTTTTTAAATAAACTAAAAGTTAGCCTGGAGCAGTGGCACACACCTGTAATCCCAACTACTTAGGAGGCTGAAGCAGGAAGGGATCTTCACCAAGTTCAAGGCCAGTTTTGGCAAGTTGGCAAGACCTTGTCCCAAAATGAAATTTTTGAAAAATAGATATGTTATTTGTGCTTTTAAGTTTTTGATCTGAGGCTGTTCATTACTCCCTTTTAAATATCTGTGTGTATGTGTGTTTGTGTGTGTATTAGTTGTAGATAGACCTTTTATTTTTTTTTAATATTTATTTATTTGCTTTTAGTTGTACACAATGTGTTTTTACGTGGTGCTGAGGATCAAACCCAGGCCGCGCACGTGCTAGGCCGAGCGCTCTACCACTGAGCCACAACCCCAGCCCCCCTTTTATTTTTTTAATATTTATATGCAATGCTGACAATAGAACCCAGTGCCTCACTCATGCTACGCAAGCACTCTATCACTGAGCTACGACTCCAGCCCCTCTCTATTTTCTTTTGTGTTACTTTTTGTTTGTTTGTTGTTGTTGTTGTTGTTTTGTTTGTTTGTTTATGGTGCTGGGGACTGAACCCAGGCCTTGTACATATGAGGCAAGCACTCTACCAACTGAGCTATATCCCCAACCCCTTCTTTTGTGATCTTATTCCTTAATGAAATACTTTTAGGAAGGATGAGTGTGTGGATATTTAGAAATATGTGGTTATTCCTTATAAACATTCCATGTAAAGAAAGGCAGTTTTAGCCGGGCGCGGTGGCGCACACCTGTAATCCCAGCACTTTGGGAGGCTGAGGCAGGAGGAGCGCGAGTTCAAAGCCAGCCTCAGCAATGGCAAGGCACTTAGCAACTCAGTGAGACCCTGTCTCTAAATAAAATACAAAAAAGGTCTGGGGATGTGACCCAGTGGTTGAGTGCCCCTGAGTTCAATCCCCGGTACCACACAAAAAAAAAGAAAGGCAGTTTTCTCTCAGCAAGATACCTTAAAGGTAAGAGGTAAATGATCCTTTTAGGACCAAAATAAGTGAATAAGTGACAAATTATGTGTATGTATTCAAAAAATACTTACTGAGCTGGGTTATATAGTTCATTGACAGAGGACTTAAGGCCTTGAGTTTGATTCCCAGCACCTCTTTTGGAAAAAAAAAAAAAAAAAAGGAATAAAAATATTGCGTACCTGCAGTATGTACTGGGAATATAGCAGTAATTAACACAGTCATATTTCCTGCCTTTGTGGAGCTTACCATTTAGTACCCCTCTACAGGGAGAACAGAAATTAACCAATAATTACAAAAAATAATATGTATAGACCACATATTGAGTTGTGAGAGCTTATAACAAGGGGACTGGATCAATTCTGATGTGTTTTGCTCTTTACTTTTCATTCAATTCTAAATTATGTGAACTGATAGAAGTATTGAGAAAAGAAAATAAGGAAAACTGAATAAGAGAAAAAAGATATAAAATGATGAGATTTTTCTTATAATATTTATATATATTCCCACATAAGTGTATTTACATGTATGAAGATGGTACGTATATTTTGATACAAGGAAACAGTATTCAATGTTTTGCATCTTGTTTTTGCTTTTTGTTTTCAAACATACAATTTAGCATTTATAGATACATAGAGAATGGACCATAATTTATTCAATAGGCTACAATTGTTTTCTACAATGGTACAGAGTAGAGAACACAGAGACTAACACATATAATTACAGTTATCTTAAATTAGACAAAGGTGCCAAAAACATACATTGGAGAAAAGATAGCTTCTTCAACAAATGGTGCAGGGAAAACTGGAAATCCATATGCAACAAACTGAAATTAAACCCCTATCTCTCACCATGTACAAAACTCAACTCAAAGTAGATCAAGGAACTAGGAATTAAACCAGAGACCCTGCATCTAATAGAAGAAAAAGTAGACCCAAATCTATTATATCGGATTAGGCCCCTAATTCCTTAATAAGACTCCTGTAGCACAAGCAATGGCAAGGCACTTAGCAATTCAGTGAGACAATAGAACCCAGTGCCTCACTCATGCTACGCCTCTAATAAAATACAAAAAAAGGGGTGGAGATGTAGCCCAGTGGTTGAGTGCCCCCGAGTTCAATCCCCGGTACAAAAAAAAAAAAAAAAAAACAATTAGCCAGGCACAGTGGTGCACGCCTGTGATCCCAGCACTTTGGGAGGCTGAGACAGGAGGATTGCAAGTTCAGAGCCAGCCTCAGCAATGGTGAGGCACTTAGCAACTTAGTGAGACCCTGTCTCTAAATAACATACAAAAAAAGGGCTGGGGATGTGACCCAGTGGTCGAGTGCCCCTTAATTCAATCCCCAGTACCAAAAAAAAAAAAAAAAAAAATTAGAACAAACAAAATCTTAAACACCAGTGTTGCTGTCTGATGCGATTCCCACTTGGAGCAACGAAGCTGTGGGAAGAAGTTCAGAGGCAACCTGGAAACAAACAGGCTTTTTATTCTGATAACTTCTCTCTCTGGCTCCAACAACGACTCCAACACGCCACACATACCACCAAAAACCACAAACAAATGGCGCCAACCCGAATCTGATCTCGGCTCAAGTCCCAGGAGATCCTGGGCCAAGTCCCACAAGATCGCGGGCCAAGTCCCGTGAGACCATGGAAGGCGGCAATGCCCCGAACATCTCTGTGGCCCGCAGCCAACTGCAATCTCGGCCATCTCTCCAATCAGGGCTCCTGCACACCAGGATCATTTGTAGTGTTTTACAATAGATGTTGGGTTGAGTGTTCTTATGACTTGGTGAATTTTTTTTATTACATCCCCAAGATTAATTCCTAATAGTGGGATTGTTGAACCAATGGTTGGTTACATGCAATTTTGGGGGTTTGTTTGTTTGTTTGTTTGTTTTTGGTTTTTGTACCAGGGATTGAACTAGAGGGGCACTCAACCACTGAGCCACATCCCCAGAGACAGGGTCTCACTGAGGTGCTTAGGGTCCCACTGAGTTGCTGAGGTTGACTTTGAACTCTCAGTTCTCCTGTCTCAGCCTCCTGAGCCACTGGGATTACAGTCATGCACCACTAGGTCCATACTATATGCAGTTTTTAAATTGCTGGATCATCCTCAAAAACAGGGTGCATCATTTCTTTTTTTCTTTTTTTTTTTTTTTTTTAAATATTTATTTATTTGCTTTAGTTTTACACAATGTAATGCAGTTATGTTTACATGGTGCTGAGATCGAACCCGGGCTGCACACGTGCCAGGCGAGCACTCTGCTGCTGAGCCACAACCCCAGCCCAGGGAGCATCATTTCTTGGGGGCACTCTACCACTGAGCTACATTCCCAGCCTCTTTTTTTTTTTTTTAGTTATGCCTGGATTTCTTTATTTTGTTTATTTATTTTTATGTGGTGCTGAGTGTCGAACCCAGTGCCCTGCATGTGCAAGGCAAGTGCTCTGCTACTGAGCCACAACTCCTTGCCCCCCAGCCCATTTTAATTTTTATTTTGAGACATGGTCTTTTTTTTTTTTTTTTTTTTTTTTGTGGTACCGGGGATTGAACTCAGGGGCACTTGACCACTGGGCCACATCCCCAGCCCTTTTTTGTGTTTTTATTAGAGACAGGGTTTCACTGAGTTGCTAAGTTCCTCGCCATTGCTGAGGCTGGCTTTGAACTCGCGCTCCTCCTGCCTCAGCCTCCCAAAGTGCTGGGATTACAGGCGTGCGCCACCGCGCCCGGCTGAGACAGGGTCTTACTAAGTAGCAAAGACTAGCTTCAAATGTTCGATCCTCCTGCCTCAGCCTCCTGAGTCACTGGAAATAGGGGCTGTGCTACTACATCTGGCCACATCAATTTACACTTTTTTTTTCACTAAAGATGTGAAATCAATTTTCATTAAAGATGTAAGTGTATACATGTAAGATGTGCACTTATATTTTCAGTGATTACAATATTTGTTTCCCCTTACTTGCTAACTTTATGTAACACCATATTATATTCATTTTTATTTTTGTCCTTTTGGCAGGTTAAAGAAATGAGGTACTATCTCATTTGTGAAGCCAGTTTTATTTTAAATAATAATATCTCTGCTTTAAATACAAACCTGATTCTTTCTACTATATCTGTTCTCATCTCCACAATCCTTTAGCAGGGGTCAAAAGATAACTACACAGTTTTAACTCAGTTCAGAGGTTCAAACTTCAATAGGCAGGTTCAAAGCTTAGCACTTCCATCAGGGAGAAGGTCCAGAAAGAACTTGAGACTTAATTTGTGTTCTGCAGCCTAATTTTCAAAATACTTTAATATACTTCCACAGATAATTTGAGATTATTGTTATTTTTAAGTAAAATAGTGATAAAATCAAGAGTTGTCAAAACCTGCAGTGTACTCTGGTGAATGTCTGACATTTCTTTTTTTTGTGGTACTGGGGATTGAACTCAGGGGCACTGGACCACTGGGCCACATCCCCAGCCCTTTTTTGTATTTTATTTAGAGACAGGGTCTCACTGAGTTGCTAAGTGCTGAGGCTGGCTTTGAACTTGCGATCCTCCTGCCTCGGCCTCCCAAAGTGCTGGGATTACAGGCGTGCGCCACCGCGCCCAGCTTGTCTGACATTTCTTTGTTCCTATTGTCACATAGATATTTTTGTGCATTTTATTTTCATAGCATGAATTAATGCAATATGGAAGTACACTGATAAAATTTAGTAAGCTTTTATTAAGATGAAATGCAGGGGCTGGGGATGTAGCTCAGCGGTAGAGCGCTCGCTTAGCATATGTGCGGCCCGGGTTCAATCCTCAGCACTACGTAAAAATAAACGCATTGTGTACAACTAAAGCAAATAAATAAATATGAAAAAAAAGATGATTTGAAAGATCTAACAAAAATACTTGATCACAGCTTTGTCAAATTTTATTATGCTAAGGTTCTTCTTTGCCTTTTTCAGTCTGCATTGCAAGAACTTGAAGAATTGAAACAAATTGTTCCCAAAGAATCACTCGTTTACTTCTTAATAGGAAAGGTAAAGATTGGGGCCATGGTCCTACACTGTGACTTTCATAACAAATATTAACTTTTGAAAAATAAGTGTAATGCTTATTGTACAACATCTATTGAGAAAATTCAACTAGAGTTGTGAACTAAGTGCTCTGGGGATAATGGGTTTAGTTCTAGCATTTAAGAGGATAACATCCTAATGAAAGAGCAAGAACTCCATAATTTTAACCTGTGGTACTAGTAGATAAGCACTTGTAGCCCGAGATCAGTAATGAGCTCATAACCCAAACTACCACTTAGAAAACCCTCCTGATATCAATAAAATATTTATAAATCCCTCAAAGAAAAACATAAGTGGTACTGTATTGTCTCAATTCCCAAGGTCTGAATTTTATAGATTGGTCCACAAGATGCCAACTGGTTTGAGTGCCTAAGTGCCATGGACAGGTGTAAAGAGTTGATGAAACTCCATTTAAAGTCAATATAAGTGAACGTTAATCAAACAGATTGTGTAGTCCATTTCTTCCCGTTGTCAGTGTTCTAGAATAAGGTTTATTGGAAACTTACTACCTAAAAGATTAAAGGAAGGAATTCTTAAACTAATATCCAGTTATATTTTAAAAGAACTTAAGAGCTGGTATGACTTTATAGGATGAAAATGCCCTTCCCATGAGAATGGATTTAGAGCACATAAATCAAGAGCATAATTTATATTATAAATGTTCAGGATTTTATAGTCAAAGCTCACAACTTAATGAAAAATGTAGTGCTGCTGTTTATTTCTAGGTTTACAAGAAGTTAGGTCAAACGCACCTCGCCCTGATGAATTTCTCTTGGGCTATGGATTTAGATCCTAAAGGAGCCAATAACCAGATTAAAGAGGCAATTGATAAGCGCTATCTTCCAGATGATGAAGAACCAATAACTCAAGAAGAACAGATCAGTAAGTATCATACATAGAAGTTTGAATATTCATAAAGCTACCTTTTACATAAGAATTTATGGGGGCTGGGGTGGTGGCTCAGCGGTAGAGCGTTCGCCTAGCGCGTGCGCAGCCCGGGTTCGATCCTCAGCACCACGTAAACAAATGCATTGCATTGTGTACAACTAAAGCAAATAAATAAAATGTTTAAAAAAAAAAAAAAGAATTTATGGGCTGCTTTTTTATTTTCCTAACTGTGGTATTTAGCGAAATTTGATAGGGTGATGTAATATCAAAATATATATGAAATCAGATAATAAATTTCAGTTCTGGATCTCATTACTGTGTAATAATAAATCTCTTGCTGATTTTTTTTTTTTAACCTGGACTTCAGTTTATGTTTGGATATGTAACTAATATTGCCTTATCTGCTTTATAGGAATGTAGTGGAGGGCCAAGTGTGGTGACACATGCCTGTAATCCAGCCACTTAGAAGGCTATATCAGGAGGATTGAAGTTTGAGGCCAACTTCAGCAATTTAGCAGGACCCTAAACTATTTAGTGAGATCCTGTCTCAAAATAAAAAGGGTTGGGCTGTAATTCCAGCAGCTCGGGAAGCTTAAGCAGGAGAATTGCAGGTTCAAAGCCAGCCTCAGCAAATTTACAGTAAAGCAACTTCATGAGACCCTGTCTCAAAATTTAAAAGTCTTTTTAGGGCTGGGGATATAGCTCAGTTGGTAGATTGCTTGCCTCACATGCACAAGGCCCTGGGTTCAATCCCCAGCACCACCAAAAAAAAAATATATATATATATATATTTTTTATTTTTTAAAGGGCTGGGGATTTTGCCCAGTGGTTAAGTACTGGAGTTCAATCCCCACACACAATACACACACACACACATACACACACACCAAAAAAAACGGGAACATAGAAGAGAAAGTGATAAATGTGAAAATGTATTTAAAAACATTTTAAGTGCAAAGTGAATGAATAATAAATTTGTTAACATTTTAAAGCATTGGCAGAACTATAATAGTGGCTATTCAGGGACTGGGATTGTGGCTCAGCAGTAGAGTGCTCGCCTAGCACGTAGGCGACCCGGGTTCGATCCTCTCAGCACCACGTACAAATAAAATGTATTGTGTACAACTTAAGCAAATAAATAAAAATATTTAAAAAAAATAGTGGCTATTCAAATTCTATGTAGCTCTGGCAAACCTAAATATATGCTTAATTATAAGTCCTATAATTCCAATAACACTTTCAATCTGAAGGTTATAGTCTATTTTTTTTTTTTTTTTTTTTTTTTTTCTTTTGTGGCACCAGGTATTGAACTCAGCGGCACTCGACCAATGGGCCACATCCCCAGCCCTTTTTTGTATTTTATCAGAGACAGGGTCTCACTGAGTTGCTAAGTGGCTTGCCATTGCTGGGGCTGGCTTTGAACTCGCGATCCTCCTGCCTCAGCCTCCCAAGTGCTGGAATTACAGGCGTGCACCACCATGCCTGGCCTGGACTTTTTTATAAAAAGTGTCTCAGAAGCCGGCGCGGTGGCGCACGCCTGTAATCCCAGCACTTTGGGAGGCTGAGACAGGAGGATTGCGAGTTCAAAGCCAGCCTCAGCAATGGCGAGGCACTTAGCAACTCAGTGAGACCCTGTCTCTAAATAAAAAATACAAAAAAGGGCTGGGGATGTGGCCCAGTGGTCGAGTGCCCCTGAGTTCAATCCCTGGTACCAAAAAAAAAAAAAAAAAAAGTGTCTCAGAGAACTTTTTTTTTTTTTCCAATTTTTTATTTGTTCTTTTTAGACATCCATGACAGTATTTTGACATAATTATCCATACATGGAGTATAACTTCCCATTCTTGTGGTTGAACGTGATCGCGTATTCATATATGAACGTAGGAAAGTTATGTCTGATTCATTCTACTGTCTTTCTTATTTCCATCCCTCTCCCTTCCCTTCATTCCCCTTTTTCTAATCCAGTGAATTTCTGTTCTTCCCTTCCTACTCCGCTCCCTTATTGTGTGTTAGCATCTGCAAATTAGAACATTCAGCCTTTGGTTCTTGGGGATTGGCTTATTTCACTTAGCATGATAGTCTCCAGTTCCATCTATTTACTGGTAAATGCCATGATTTCATTCTTCTTTATGGCTGAGAATATTCTATTTGTTTATATATCACATTTTCTTGATCCATTCATCTGTTTAGGGCACCTAGGTTGGTTTTAGCTTAGCTGTTGAGAATTGAGCTGCTAAAAACATTAATGTGGCCACATCACTATAGTATGCTGATGTTTGTTGTTGTTTCCAAGGATTGAACTCAGGGGCACTTAACCACTGAGCCACATCCCAGCCCTTTTTATATTTTATTTAGAGACAGCGTCTCACCGAGTCGCTTGGGGCCTCACTAAGTTGCTGAGGCTGGCTTTGAACTCCATCCTCCTGCCTCAGCCTCCCAAGCCGCTGGGATTGTGTTCAACACTGAGCCCAGCTATTGTATGCTGATTTTAAGTCCTTTGGGTATATTTTGAGGAGTGGAAAAACTGGGTCAAATGGTGGTTCCATTCTAAGTTTTCTTAGAGTTTTCTGAGGAATCTCCATACTGCTTTCCAGAGTGGTTGTACCAATTTGCAATCCCACCAGCAATGTATACCTTTTTAAGCACATCCTCGCTAACATTTATTATTACTTGTATTCTTGATCATTGCCATTCTGATTACAGTTAGATGAAATCTCAGTGTAATTTTGATTTGCATTTCTTTCTTTTTTTTTTTTTTTTTTACTGGGGATTGAACTCAAGGGCACTCCACCACTGGGTCACATCCCCAGCTTTTTTTTTGTATTTTATTTAGAGACAGGGTCTCACTGAGTTGCTAAGTGCCTCGCCATTGCTGAGGCTGGCTTTGAACTCGCGATCCTCCTGCCTCAGCCTCCCAAAGTGCTGTTGATTTGCATTTCTTAGAGAACGGTTTCTAATTCTTTTTTTTTTTTTTTTTTTTTTTTTTTTTTTTTGGTACCAGGGATTGAACTCAGGGGCACTTGACCACTGAGCCACATCCCCAGCCCTTTTTTGTATTTTATTTAGAGACAGGGTCTCACTGAGTTACTAAGTGCCTCGCCATTGCTGAGGCTGGCTTTGAACTCGCGATCCTCCTGCCTCAGCCTCCCAAAGTGCTGGGATTACAGGCGTGCGCCACCACGCCCGGCTGGTTTCTAATTCTGAAGGCAGGAATAAAGGATCAATTAGGGAGAGACATTTTTAAATCTTTAAAGGTTAAATGCACTAAATTAATATCATACATGTATAAAATAAGGAGCTTTTTTTTTTTTGGTTGTTGATAGACCTTTATTTTATTTATTTATACATGGTGCTGAGAATCAAACCCAGTGCCTCACACATGCCAGGCAAGTGTGCTACAGCTGAGCCACAGTGCCGGCCCTAAAATAAGGAACTTGAATTACATTTTTAAAGGATATTAGAATTTTTTATGTTCTCTATTTAGGGCCTCATCTCTAAATATAATGCAGTTTTCCTTACTTGTTTTCATGAACCAATAAGCTATATTGTCAGACATCTTACTATAGACTTTTGTTTTATTTTTACAGTGGGAACAGATGAATCCCAGGAGAGCAGCATGACCGATGCAGATGACACACAACTTCATGCAGCTGAAAGTGATGAATTTTAACTTCTGGAACTCAGACTTTTGCAACTGGATGTATGACCAGTGCTGACATGTTTATTGTCCCTCCGTATACTGACTGAGTCTTCATTCTTGAGCCGGCATTGTCATCATCCATCCTTTATACCATGAGTGTGCCACTTTCACTGGACCCTGACTGTATACAGAATGAAAGGCAGTGCAATATTTAGCTGCTAACAAGACTGGCTCTTTTACCAGTATGAATGACAATTTAAGGGGGCGGGTAGGTGGGGGGAACTTTCTTTTCTTTTTTCTTTAATCTCCCTTAGTTGCAAAGCTATCATGGAAGGAAGAGTTATGTTTTATCTTGAAGGAACCATTAGATATGGAAAATAGTGATGAACCAGAATTTCTTGGTCATTTTTCCAAAAATTTGTTCTTATTTGGTTCTATTCCTGATAAACAGTGACTGAACTTCATTTCTAGGTTCTTCAAGAATGGTGTTAGCAAGTGCCAGATGGAACAATAAAAGACATTGCCTATAACAGAATAACTTGATTGCCAAGGAATGTAAATTACCTTAAACTTGCAGTGTCTCCTATGAACAAATATAATGGGCATATTGGGACTGGTATGTAGGAATCAAATATCCCTCCATACAATGTACACTTATTCTTGGCAAGAATGCTTTAATGTCTAACCAAGAATTTTAATTTATTCATCTTGCTTCAAAGTGTTGATCATTGTTGTCTTGGTATTGCAAACTTTAAAATTGGTCCTTACCATATTGCCTCATCTCTTTGAGCTCTGTGGGATCACCTTTAACATTCAGAGATGGTAGAGTGGTTCCCCACTGAAAAGCCAAAACAAGGCCCTTAATGACCACTTAAGTTCACCATAAGAATCAATACGAGAACACTAAAGAGAGACTTTAAGAGATCATGATAGTGAAAGCCTTAATACAATCATAATTGTACCATAACCTTGAATATACATTTGTTCAAGACAGTGTCCCTTTGACTTTTCTAAGTGTTTAAGCAGAGTGCAAGAATGTACCTATGTTGAAGTCATTTCCATTCTTTTCAGCTCTCTGCTTCAGATTATTTTTGGTAGTGTGAGTCACCAAAACTTTTACTAAGAGTAATTGGGTTTAGAATATTGGAAATTTTTAGCTTGGGGGAACAAAATTCTGATGAAGGAGACAGGGTCTCTCCTGAGTTCGTCATAACATAGGTTGGTGTCTTTGGGGAATGGCCACAATTTTAAAGATCTAATTATGCATATAAAATGGGAATTATTGGAATTTCACAGTAACAGATTTAAACAGTCTTAAATTGTGTATCTCCTTTATTGTCATGTATTGAAATTTTTAGGGAAGCTTTAGTTGTTAACATTTTATTTAGTGCCAATGTCAGAATATAACAAATTATAGTTTATTAATGAATGACAGGCCTACAGTTATTATTTTGGATTATTTGATGAAGGACAAACTGACTGGTTACCTGTATTTGTTAGTCAAGCTGTGAAAATAAGGTGGATTACAAAAGATGTGAAAATAATTTTAGCTTGTAGACTCAGTAATTTTCTGTCATATACTATTAATCTCACCAAACATGGATTAGATACCATTATAAATTAATTCAAGTCAAAATCTTGGATTAGGTTTTAGGTGCGAGAGGAGCATTTAACAAAATTTCCTACCTAAATCTATATGTGCTGTCTAAAAAAGTAATTTAAAAGGAAAAGGAAAGGTTGGGAATAAATGAATATCATTAAAAATTCCCGAAGGCTAGCACTTGGATTCTAACAAATATTCCATTTTATTATCTATTAGTTCTGTATTGTTTACTTTTAGATTCTTTTTTTTATTATTATTATTATTATCGGCAATTCATAAGCCAGCTATATAATAGTATCAGATGTAGAATTTCTTAGAAGACTTCAACGTGAGTTATAAGTTAGAAAGCCTGGAAAAGGCTAAGCTCAGAACATAACTTGCTGAAATATAATCTTTTTATAGTAGGAATTTATGTACTGGGCCATAGAGACTCTGGTACTGATTTTCAGACCAAGAATAAAAGGATAGCTATGTGCCTTCCAGCACACCATGGCAATAGCTGGCTGAGGGACACTTTCAGTCCACATGTGACCTGATTTTATTTTTCTTTATGCTTACTTTTAAAGTAATTTTGGTATTCAAAGCCTTATTTCCTACCTAGTAACTGTTTCTTGCTCTTATCCTTCGTTCCTTTCTTTCTTTCTTTTATTTCCCATAGAATGGGGATCATACAGCCAGAAGAAGAAACACATTTTGGCCAAGCAAAATGTTTGCTATCAATTTCAGAAGTTACTTTGAAGGAAATTTAAAATACTAAGTACTTTAACACCTTTTTTTCTGTTTAAGCTTTTCTCACACATATGCACACACTTTTGTTCAGAAGTTATGCTGTGGCATCGGAGTTTTTTCCCCGCGGAAATGGTTGCTACTCTGGAATTTAGAAGGTTGAATATTTTTTTCAAATGAGCAATGGTACTCAAAATAATGAAAGGTGGTCCCTGTTTTTTCTGTATTTCATTACTTTAAAAGTTTTTATTTTTTCCAAAAACTGCAAGTAACGTTTGAACCATGCTGCTGTTGTACCTTAAACAAAAACTCAGTGATAAACCAGTATTTAGTCTATTAAAAATACTCTTTTGGAAGAAAACAGTTTCAAAGCCTCTGATTAGCCAGAGTATAGTGTGGGTCTTAACTGAGAAATATGTTGACCTGTTTTCTTTGTGAAAACCTGGGAAAATGCAAGTGTGGGTGTGATGTGTGTGTTCTATTTGCATTGAAACAATGTAATTCTGTGTCTTCTTTTTGCTTTTCCTGACTTATTTCAGAAATTGTACAGTCTTGGGGGGAAAGGTCTTTTCTGTTAATATATTTGCAGTTCATTAAAGGATATGGAAAATCCAAATAAATTACTTTTGAAAGCAATTTATAATCAAGTTGTTAAAGCTATATAAGAGCTGTGCCATCTGTATTTTTATGATAAGACACAGCAGAATAGTGATGAAATATTAGTTTTGTGTTCTACAAAAGTCTAGGGCAGTGTTTCTCTAATTTTTATTTTTTACTTACATTCTCTTTTATTATATATGAATATATTTTTAAAGTTCATACCCTTCTTAGCATTATTTGGAATTTCAAAATAAATACTATGACAAAAAACAGTGGTAATTTTTAGAATATATTTTTTCAAACTATAGGAACCTCCTTACCAGCAGCTGCAGCTTTGCAAGTCAACTGCTTATTCTTTGATCATGTGATTTCTGAAAGTTCTCTAAAAGGGACACAAACCTTTTTTGTTCCATTTAAAATCTATTTTAAAAAATCAAGATCTAGAAGAAGTAAAATAAGTTTTACTATTTTACTCTGGTTTGAAATCTTGTTTGTTTGTTTGTTTGTTTGTTTTGGTATCTTAGAGAATATAGAGAGCTGAAGGCATTTATTCAGACTTGGAGAAAGGACAAGAGAGAAACACAGTAATGAAACAAACAGATTCGAGAAACAACTCAGACTTCATAACCTACAACCTGCCATTTATTGTCAGCTAACCAAGGATAAATACAAGCTTAGAGATGGGATTTTTCTTTGACTGGTTTACCTGCTGATTGATGGCTTGTGAATGTTCAATATAGATTTTATTTTTCTTTAAGTGCAAACTTTGTTAAATCGCTATGTTTAATGACATTGCTCTGGGTACTGTGTTACTTGCTTTGTGGACAGATTTTCCATCAAACAACCTGGTAAGGTAGGTATTATTACACTTTACGAAAGAGAAAGCTCAGATTCAATTATTCAATGACAGATGGGTACTTCTACATTTAGTGTTTTTCAAAACTAGGACTTCGTCTGGATAGTTAACTGTTAGATGTCTTTGCTAGCATTTCTTTAAATAGTGCTAGTAGAATTAATATCATAAAGCCCAGGTTTTACAGAGGAAACCATTATTGATCGTATATTCAAATGTATCATATGCATAGTTTTTGGGGTTTTTTTGGGTACCAGGGATTAACTCAGGGGCACTCAACCACTGAGCCACATCCCCAGCCCTTTTTCGTATTTTATTTAGAGACAGGGTCTCATTGAGTTGCTTAGTGCCTTCCTTGCCTTTGCTGAGGATGGCTTTGAATTTGGGATCCCCCTGCCTTAGCCTCCTGAGCTGCTGGGATTACAGGCATGCGCCTTTTTTGCCCAGATATATGCATAGTCTTTTAATGAGGCTTATTCTTTTAAAACTAGTTACCCCATCACAAATATTTCTTTTCTATTCAGCACAGTTTAAAAAAAAAAATTGTTCATAGCTGGGCGCAGTGGCGCACGCCTGTAATCCCAGCAGCTTGGGAGGCTGAGACAGGAGAATTGCAAGTTCAAAGCCAGCCCCCCCAATGGCAAGGTGCTAAGCAACTCCGTGAGACCCTGTCTCTAAATAAAAATACAAAAAAGGGCTGAGGATGTGGCTCAGTGGTTGAGTGCCCCTGAGTTCAATCCCAGTACCAAAAAAAAAAAAAAAAAAAACTGTTCACGACCCTTACTGAAGACAATAAGGTAGACGTTATTCAAAGGGAGTCATGGAGATAGGTATAAGAGATCTTGGCAAGGGGATCTTACCATAGGGGAGACAGATTAGGCTCAATTTTTTATTATTTTTTTAAATATTTATTTGTCTTAGTTGTACACAATGACTTTATTCTTAAGTGGTGCTGAGGATCAAACCGGCCCATGCCTGTGCTAGGCGAGCACTCTACCGCTGAGCCACAACCCCAGCCCCTCGTCTTTTTTTTTTTTTTTTAATTTTTTAGTTGTCAATGGACCTTCATTTTATTTATTTATATGCGGTGCTAAGAATCGACCTAAGTGACACACACGTGCATAAATGCGCGCGCATGCGCGTGCGCCTACACAAGACAGTAGGCAAGCCCTCTGCCACTGAGCCACAACCCCAGCCCTGGACTCGACTTGTGTGTGTGTGTGTGTCCTGGGGATTGAACCTGGGGCCTTGTGCATGCAAGGCAAGCACTCTACCAACTGAGCTATGTCCCCAACTCCCCTGGACTTAACTCATCTCCAACAATAAACAGATTTGTATCAAACGAGCAGAGTGGAATCACTGAATGGAAAATTATTATTGAGAGTTCTGGGCACAGTGGCACACTGCTGTAATCCCAGTAATTAAGGAGGCTGAGGCTGGAGAATCACAAATTCAAGGCTAACCTTGGCAACTTGATGAAACTGTCTCAAAAACTAAAAAGGCTGGAGATGTAGTTCAGTGATAGAACACTTCTGAATTCAGTCCCCCAACACCACTAAAGGAAATATAAAAGGATTGAAAGAACAAAAAAGAAAACTAAATCATCAGAGACAGAAGGGGGATTGCAGGCTAAACTGACTTGATAGGATTATTGCTGAAAGTCAGCCAAGTTGATGAGATGCTAAGAGTGGGGTTACTCTTGCTAAACTGATTTAGCAGACTTACTCAAATGGGATCCTACAAGGATAGAGAGGGAAGCCCAGGGTCAGGTCCAGGTAGAAAGAACTCAGAGGACCCTGACTAAAACTTTGATTAAAGGGTTGTTGTGGCTCAGCGGGAGAGCGACTAGCACGTGCTCAGCCAGGGTTCGATCCTCAGCACCACGTACAAATAAACGCATTGTGTACAACTAAAGCAAATAAATATTTTTTTTAACTTTGGTTAAAGGGTAGATTTGGGGTTTTTTGCTTTTAATTTTGTTTGTGTTTGGCTCTGGGGATTGACTCCAGGAGTCCTTAACCACTGAGCCACATCCCCAATTTTTTTTATTTTGAGGCAAGTTCTCACTAAGTTGCTTAGGGCCTTCCTTGCTAAATTGCTGAGGCTGACTGAACTTTCAATCCTCCTGCCTCAGCCTCCCAAGCCCGTGGGATTACAGGTATGCACCACCACTCCCAGCAAAGGGTAGACTCTTGATCAACATGATCAAAACAGAACTTTTGAGTTTGGGGCTCAAATATGTATTTGAAGAGAAAATTCAAGGTCTTGAGGGCATATGATTTAAAATGGTTTTTCCTTTTTTTTTTTTTTTTTTTTCCCCTCTTAATTTCCTAGTAATAGAAAGATTTGATTCCGTAAAGGGATTTCCTTCCTTAAACCTCTTTCCAGCCTATAACATTTTTGATAAACCAGCCTAATTCCATCTTAAGACTGGGAGCCATCCTGTCAAAAAGTTATGAAAAGCCCACTTCAGTTTTCTATGAAATACTAGGATTCTTATTTGGCTTGAGCTTATTGTCTGGCATTCATGCCCAGGCCTTGAGCTCACTCAGGCCTGGCTCTCCTTGACCAGATAACAACTCTCTCTAAAACTAACGGTGCCTCATAAACTTTTGATATGGGGTTTGACTACACTCCCCTTTTCCTTAGAATGCAATGCCATATAGGTGATTAGTTTGCTACTTGCTTTAAATTACACGTCTGACCTTGTTAGCTGTAAGTTCCCAAGATTTTTTTGTAACTCTTTAAACTGTAAAAACCTTGTCTTCCCTGAGAGCGGGGCTGACCCCAAGCCCAGTGTTTGAGAGGGGCAGCCCTGGCCAGCTCTCTTTGTGTGTATACAATATAAGCTTGCTTTAATTTAAAATTAAAGTTGGTGGTCTTTTCTTTGCGTCTTAGATCAACAATTTTGCCAGTTGAGACTACATCCATAATCATTTGTGTATCTTGAATAATATTAGCACTTATTTGCTTTATATTTAACATTTATGGAGCACTTTGATGATACAAGAATAACCTCATTACTTTTTTTATTTTTGGTACCAGGGATTGAACTCAGGGGCACTCGACCACTGGGCCACATCCCTAGCCCTTTTTTGTATTTTATTAGAGACAGGGTCTCACTGAGTTGCTTAGTGCCTTGCCATTGCTGGGGCTGGCTTTGAACTTGGGATCCTCCTGCCTCAGCCTCCCAAGTGCTGGGATTCCAGGCATGCACCACCACGCCCAGCTCTCATTACATCTTTACAGTTTTACAAGGTCAGGCTTGTGTCACTCGTTTTGTACAAGAGGAAACTAAGGCTCAGAGAAATGAAAAAGCCTCAGGGGTCTTGACTCACTTAAGGAAGCCTCTTTAGGCCCTGGTAACCATGTGACAATAAGAGTGAAAGCAAAGAAAACCCACAATGCAGACATCTTTTTTGTTTGTTTTTGAGAATCAAACCCAGGGCAGTACCTCACATATGCTAGACCAACACTTGATCACTGAGCTACATTCCCATTCCTTTTAATTTTTATTTTGAAACAGGATCTCACCAAGTTGCTGAGACCTTGAAGTTTCCATCCTCCTACCTCAGCCTTTCAAGTAGCTAGGCTTAAGGTGTGTGCTACCACACCCTGCTTTAATTTCTTTTTATCTTTGTGTAAAATACTTCATTTTGAGCTAAGTGTGTAGCTCAGTGATAGCGTGCTTACCTAGCTAGCATTCTTGAGGCCCTGAGTTCAACCCCTAACACTAAAGAAGAACATACAATTTTCTTTTTTTCCTTTTTTATTGCCATGCTAGAAGTTACCAATATTATATTGAATCATAGCAGCCACCGTAGCCAAGCATATGTATCACTTAAGATACCTCCTTTCTATTGCTAGCTTTCAATGGTTTTCATCATGACTAGGTGCTAAAATGTATTTGTCTATTAAGAATGTTGAGACCTCAGGCTGAAGAATAATGGTAGTAGCCTGATTATGAATCTGTCTCACACCCTCCCAAAAGAACCATAAAATAGAACAAATAAAAACTACAGCCGGGCGTGGTGGCGCACGTCTGTAATCCCAGCACTTGGGAGGCTGAGGCAGGAGGATTGCGAGTTCAAAGCCAGCCTCAGCAATGGCGAGGCACTTAGCAACTCAGTGAGACCCTGTTTCTAATAAAATACAAAAAAAGGGCTGGGGATGTGGCCCAGTGGTTCAGTGCCCCTGAGTTCAATCCCTGGTACCAAAAAAAAAAAAAAAAAAAAATGTGAAAAGACTGGGACTGCAGCTCAGTGGCTAGCATGCATGAGACCCTAGGTTTGATCCTTAGCACCACATAAAAATGAACAAAATAAAGGTATGTTGTCCATCTACAATTACAAAAAAAAAAAAAAAATTAAAAGAATATGAAGCCAGGCACAGTGGTGCACAACTGTAATCCCAGCAATTTGGGAGGCTGATTCAAGAGGATTGTGAGTTCAAAGCCAGCCTCAGCAACACCTAGGTGCTAAGCAACTCAGTGAAACACTGTCTTTAAAATATTAAAAAAGAGACTGAGGCCGGGCGCAGTGGTGCACGCCTGTAATCCCAGCGCTTGGGAAGCTGAGGCAGGAGGATTGAGAGTTCAAAGCCAGCCTCAGCAATGGCGAGGCACTTGGCAACTCAGTGAGACCCTGTCTCTAATAAAATACAAAAAAGGGCTGGGGGGGCTGGGGTTGTGGCTCGGCAGCAGAGTGCTCGCCTTGCACATGCGCGGCCCGGGTTCGATCTCGGCAGCAGAGTGCTCGCCTTGCACATGCGCGGCCCGGGTTCGATCCTCAGCACCACGTAAACATAAATGCATTGCATTGTGTACAACTAAAGTAAATAAATAAATATTTTTTTAAAAAATGGCTGGGGATGTAGCCCAGTGGTCGAGTGCCCCTGAGTTCAATCCCCAGTACCACAAAAAGAGAGAGAGAGAGAGAGACTGAGGATGTGGATCTGGTTCAGTTGTTAAGCACCTCTGGGTTCAATCCCTGGCACCAAAAGAAAAAGGAGAAGCCAGGCATGGTGGCGCACACCTGTAATCCAGCAGCTCAGGAGGCTGAGGCAGGAGTATCACAAATTTGAGGCAAGCTTCAGCAACTTAGCAAAACCCTGTCTCAAACAAAAAGGATTGGGGAATCTAGCTCAGTCATACATTGCCCCAGAGTTCAATCCTCAACACAGAAAAAACAAACAAGAAAAAAAAATATGTATGTATGTGTGTGTGTGTGTGTGTGTGTGTGTGTGTGTGTGTGAGAAAGTAAAAAGTCACCTTAATTTGGAAAAAAATGAAAGAAATGTTGATACAGGATTTAACTACAGTTTTGCATGGTAAATAATACAAAGCCCAGCATATTGGCACAAAGCCTTAATCCCAGCTTCTCAGGAGGTTGATGCAAGAGGATTGCAAGTTCAAGGCCAATCTAGGCAATTTAGACCCTGTCTAAAAATTAAGATTAAAAATGGGCTGGGGGCCAGGCGCGGTGGCGCATGCCTGTAATCCCAGCACTTGGGAGGCTGAGGCAGGAGGATCGCGAGTTCAAAGCCAGCCTCACAATGGCGAGGCACTTAGCAACTCAGTGAGACCCTGTCTCTAATAAAATACAAAAAAGGGCTGGGGATGTGGCCCAGTGGTTGAGTGCCCCTGAGTTCAATCCTGGGTACCAAAAAAAAAAAAAGGGCTGGGGAGGGCTGGGGTTGTGGCTCAGCAATAGAGAGCGCTCACCTACCATGTGCACAGCCCAGTTCGATCCTCAGCCCCATGTAAAAATAAAAATACATTGTGTACAACTAAAGCAAATAAATAGTTTTTAAAAATGGGCTGGGGAAGAATGCTTGTCTAGCATGCACAAGCCTCTGAGTTCGGTCTCCAGTAACACACACACACACACACACACACACACACACACAGGACAAGCTGAGAAGAAATATTTGAACACATATCACCCATGAAAGCAAACACTCTGAAGCTATGTGACTGGTGTGCTTCTTCACAGAACTTGGTTTTCAAATAAATATATTAAGGGCTGGGGTTGTGGCTCAGTGGTAGAGGCTTGCCTAGCATGTGTGAAGCACTGTGTTCCATTCTCAGCACTGCATATAAATAAATAAAATAAAAGTCCATTGAGAACTAAAAAATATTACAGGGGCTAGGATTGTGGCTCAGCGGTAGAGTGCTCGCCTAGCACGCATGTGGCCCCAGTTCGATCCTCAGAACCACGTAAAAATAAACGCATTGTGTACAACTAAAGAAAATAAATAAATATTTTTTTAAAAATTACAAAAAATAATAATAAATAAATATGTTAAAAATTGCATTTAAAAGTTAATATTTCTGTAATACAAACGAATAAAAAGCATACTATTTCTCACCCAACAAAATTGCAAAAATTCAAAACTTTTTACACTTAATGAAGCTATGGGGAAACAGGCACAGCAGTCTAATGGAGAGGGATTTGGTAGTAAACAGCAAAACTCCATAGACATCTACTCTAGGAATTTCCCTTTGTTAATATGAAAATACAAATACATAAGTTTATTGCTTATTATTTGTCATTGCCAATATTGGAAACTATGCGAATGTCCAAGAATAGGAAAGGTGATTGGATAAACTGTAGTATACATATGGAGAAGTACTATGCAGATGTAAAAAAAAAAGAATGAAGATGATCTGAATATACCACATATATCAACTAATTTCCAGGAAAAATTAAAGAGCAAAGTTCAAGAGCGCAGGCTATCTTTTGTATGAGAAAAACAAAGGGGAATTAAAAATGTATACATTTATCTGCTTATTTATACAAAAAGAATAAACCTCAAAATAATGAAATTGTTTGCCTACAAGCATTTTCCTCCATCTACACAAAGTGAGGTTTGTATGGATAGAGAAAATACTGGAGAAAGGAGTATAGGATTCTCAGGGCTCCCCACTATTGCTCCCATACCTTCACTCCTCCACCCTAAAGTACAATCTCTTCCTTTTGAGAATCATAATAACTATGAGACCCCTCTTCCACCTCAACTCCATCATCCATCAACCTTCACCCATTCCTACAGGGTAAGTGATGCTTTGGACACCAAGGTTTGTTACCTTCCTTTCCATCGTCCTGGCTAGCTTATCTATGCCTCATCTTTCCTCAATATCTTCAGCTCCAGTGGCCTTCCAGTCTACAGAAGTCCCCCACTTATGACCATGCAAGAGAGTTTTCCAGGCCCTGAACCAAGTCCATCACTGAAACTCTAGCTTACAGGACTCAACTCTCTGACCTATAGGCTTAACTCCTTTCAGCTTTCTTGCTTCCTTAACTCCCGTTTCCTCAGTTCTTTCATCCATCTTCTGGAGGCAAGATTCTATTAATCTTTTTTTTTAAATATGTGTATTTTAGTTGTAGGTGGACACAATATCTTTATTTTGTTTGTTTATTTTTATGTGGTGCTAAGGTTCGAACCCAGTGCTGCACACACTAGGCCAGTGCTCTACTGCTGAGCACAATCCCAAGCCCCTATTAATCTTTCTTTTTTTAAAAAAATTTTTTTACAGTGCTGAGGTTTGAACCTTGTTCATGTTAGACAAGTGATCTAGCACTGAGCTACACCAACACCCCAGTATGTTTTGATTTTGTTTTACTCCAAACCAGTTTTAGCTTCCTGATCACTTAAATTGGGAGTCACAAACTAGAACTCTTTCCTTCCTTTCTCTCTTTCTCCCTTCTTTCCTCCCTCCTTCCCTCCCCCGCTTCTTTCTTTCTTTCCTTCCTTGTTTCCTTCCTTCCTTTCTTTCTTATCAGGGATTGAACCCTGAGGCACTTAATCACTGAGTCATATTCCAGCCCTTTTTTTTCTTTTCTTCTTCTTCTTCTTACTTGTAGATGGACACTGATAGATGGGCTACCGTCCCCACCCCACTCCCAGAGTTCTCCACATCCTGAGAGAAGCAACCTTGTTTCATTCTCGGCAGGATGTTTTCTTCCCCGGACAGGATGTTTTTCCCCCCAGGCAGGATGTTTCTTTTCCCCAGGCAAGAGCCAATAGGCTTAAAGGTCACCCTGTTCTAGGGGCAAAGAGCCAATGGCGTTGGGGTTGCTCTGGTGCACCTCCCACCAGAAATCCCTATATAGGGCCCTGTTCAAGAGACACAGACACAGAGACACACAACATCAGCTCATTGCTGCTGAGAGGAGGAAGCCACTCGAGACACATCAGCTCAACCCTGCGGAGAGGAAGAAGCCACTGCAACAGCTCCAGACCCATCGCCTCCAGCTGATGGCAGCTGCCCCAGCCGGCAGCTCCAGACCCATCACCTTCAGCCCGATGGCCGCTCCCAGCTGACTGCTCCAGCCTCCAGCCAGACAGCAGCTGCTTTAGCTGATAGCTCCAGAGATCCTAGCCGGTGCGACCAAGCACCCACCTTCTGTCCAGAGTTTGCACACTCCCTTCTCCCTGACTCCCCTCTCCCACCAGAGCTTGCACACTCCCTTCTCCCTGACTCCCCTCTCCCAGCACCTCTTCGACCTTCGACCAGAGCACCTCTTCTCCAGTTCTGCTACCAGCCACGAAGGCTGTTGAATAAATCTCTTGGCTGCACGGCTGTCCCCAGTGTGATGTTTTGCCCTTCAGACACAATAGCTATATTTTATTCATTTATTTTTATGTGGTGCTGAGGATTGAATCCAGGGCCTCACAGGTGCTAGGCAAGCACTCTACCACTGAGCCACAACCCCAGCCCTTATCCCAGCCCTTTTTATGTTTTTATTTTGAGACAGGCTTTCATTAAGTTGCTGAGGCTGGCTTTGAACTCACAGTCCTCCCGCCTAAGTCTCCCAAGTAGCTGGGATTACAGGCGTGTGGCACTGCACCCAAAAACTAGAACACTTTCAAAGGGCCAAATAGATGACAACAATTGAGTGATACAGGCTTTGTGTCTTAGGCTGCTCAGTCTACCATAACAAAACACCATAATCTGGGTTTTTTAAACAACAGAATTCATTTTATCCTTGTTCTGGAGGTTGGAACTATAAGATCAATGTTCCCCATGGGAGTGAGGGGAGGGGGATCAAACCCAGGGCTTCATGAATGCTAAGAAAGCAACCTACCACTGAGCTAGCCCTTGAGTCCCTTCCTTCTAGACCTTGAATTTCTTCTGAAAATAACTTGTGTGTGTGTGTGTGTGTGTGTGTGTGTGTGTGTGTGTGTGTGTGTGTGTGTGGTGTTACTGGGGATTGAACCAGCCTCCTGCATGCTAGGCAAGTGAGGCGCTAGGAAGTGAGGTGCTGTGGAAATGGGAAGGACAGTAGAATGAGACAGACCTTATTTATCCTATATGTATGCATGATTACCTTACTGGTGTGACTCTCTCTGCACCATGTACAGCCAGAGGAATTAGAAATTGTGCTCCATTTGTGTTCAATGTGTCAAAATGCATTCTACTGTCAGGTATAACTAATTAGAACAAATTTTTTTTTTGAAAAATTGAAGGGAGGCCAGTGAAATAGAAGAAGGGGATCAGGGGAGGGAAGGGAGGAGAAGGGGAGGCACTGGGGAATGAAATTGTTCAAGTCGCTCTTTTCGCTGTCATCTTCTCACCAGCTCTCCCCTTCCCCATTCCCCTTTCCCTTATCCCCTTCCCCCTTTCTCCCCTTCCCTTAATAAACCCCCCTTTTCTACAAAAAAAAAAAAAAAAGAAAAAAAGAAATTGTTCAAGTCATACTGTTTTATTGAGTGCACGTATGACTATATTATAACAAATCCCACTGTTATGTATAATTATAATGCACCAATAAAAATAAAATAAAATAAAAATCTGGAGGAAAAAATAAAACAATATACATGTGAAAAAATCAATATTCCCAAGCAATTAAGTCTTTCTTCCTGGCTTGCCTTTTCATTGTGTCCTTATATGATGGAAAGAGAGCTAGCAAGCTCTCTGGTATCTCTCTCTCTCTCTCTCTGTCTCTCTCTGTTTCTCTCTCTCTCTCTCTCTCTTTTTTTTTTTTTTTTCAGTTGTAGGTGAACCCAATACCTTTATTTTATTTATGTGGTGCTGAGGATCAAACCCAGGGCCTCACACATGCAAGACGAGCACTCTACTGCTAAGCCATAGCCCCAGTCCCTCCCTCTCTCTTTTTTAATTGTATTTTATTATATATATTTAAGGTGTATACAAATGTTTTTGTTGTTGTTTTTTGAGACAGGATCTCCCGAAATTGCTCAGGCTGACCTCAAACTCACCATCCTCCTGCCTCAGTCTCTCAAGAAACTGGGTGTGCCACAGCACCTGGCTAGTGTCCCTTTTGGAAGGGGACAGTGAAGGGGATGTACTAGAAATTGAACCCAGGAATGCTTAACCACTGAGACACATCCCTGGCCCTTTTTATTTTTTATTTTGAGACAGTGTTTCACTAAGTTGTTTAGGGTCTCACTAAATTGCTGAGGCTGACTTTAAACTTGCAATCCTCCTGCCTGAGTAGCTGGGATTATAGACATGTACCACCATACCCAGCTGACATCCCTAATTTTTTAAAAATATTTATTTATTTGCTTTAGTTGTACACCATGCGTTTATTTTTACGTGGTGCTTGGGATCGAACCCGGGCTGCACATGTGCTAGGCGAGCACTCTACTAATAAGCCACAACCCCAGCTCCTAATTTTTTAAAAAATATTTATTTATTTGCCTTAGTTGTACACAATGCGTTTATTTGTATGTGGTGCTGAGGATTGAATTCCGGCCGCGCGTGCTAGGCGAGCGCTCTACCGCTGAGCCACAATCCCAGCCCCTGACATCCCTTCTTATAGGTATACTATTCCTTTTGGATCAGGACCCTATCTTTATAACCACATTTAATAAGTGTATGTATGAGGACTAGACCCAGTTTCACTCTACCACTGTGCTATATTCCCAGCCCTTTTTCTTTTCTTTTTTTTTTTTTTTTTTTGGTACTGGGGATTGAACTCAGGGGCACTCAACCACTGGCCACATCCCCAGCCCTTTTTTGTATTTTATTAGAGACAGGGTCTCACTGAGTTGCTAAGTGCCTCGCCAAGGCTGAGGCTGGTTTTGAACTCGCAATTCTCCTGCCTCAGCCTCCCAAGTGCTAGGATTACAGGCGTGCGCCACCACGCCCGGCATTCCCAGCCCTTTTTATCTTTTATTTTGAGATACAGTCTTGCTACGTTGCTAAGGGCCTTGCTCAGTTGTTTGAGATCCTCCTGCCTCAGCATCCAAAATCACTGGGATTACAGGCATACACTACCACCACCATGCCTGGTACAATTAATATTTTGAAAATCTCATCAGGCCCATGAATTCCTCTCCCCGCACCCACCCCAGGACTGGGGATTGAACTCAGGGCTTCATGCATGTTAAGAAAGCAAACTATGGGGCTGGGGCTGGGGCTGGGGCTCAGCTGCAGAGCGGCAGAGCGCTTGCCTCGCATGGCCCGGGTTCGATCCTCAGCACCACGTAAACATAAATGCATTGCATTGTATACAACTAAAGTAAATAAATAAATATTGGAAAAAAAAAAAAAAAAAGAAAGAAAGCAAACAGCCGGGCGCGGTGGCGCACGCCTGTAATCCCAGCACTTTGGGAGGCTGAGGCAGGAGGATCGCGAGTTCAAAGCCAGCCTCAGCAATGGCGAGGCACTTAGTAACTCAGTGAGACCCTGTCTCTAATAAAATACAAAAAAGGGCTGGGGATGTGGCCCAGTGGTCGAGTGCCCCTGAGTTCAATCCGCAGTACCAAAAAAAAAAAAAAAAAAAAAAGAAAGCAAACTATCACTGAGCTAGCCCTTGAGTCCCTTCCTTCTAGACCTTGAATTTCTTTTGGAAATAACTCTGTGTATGTGTGTGTGTATGTGTGTGTGTGTGTGTGTGTGAGAGAGAGAGAGAGAGAGAGAGAGAGAGAGAGAGAGAGAGACTGGGGATTGAACCCTGGGCCTCCTGCATGCTAGGCAAGTGCTCTATCTCTGAGTTACATTCCCTTAAAATAATGTTGTTTTTTTAGTACCAGGGATTGAACCCAGGGGTGTTTAATGACTGAGTCACATCCCCAGGCCTTTTTATTTTTTTAATTTTTAAATTTAGAGACAGTGTCTCTCCAAGGTGCTTAGGGCCTTGCTAAATTGCTGAGACTGACTTTGAATTTGCCATCCTCCTGCCTCAGCCTCCCAAATTTCTGGGATTACAGATATGTACCACAGCACCGCAGCTAAATAACTTTACTTTATTTTATTTTATTTTGGTACCAGGGATTGAACTCAGGGGCACTCGACCACTGGGCCACATCCCCAGCCCTTTTTTGTATTTTTATTTAGAGACAGGGTCTCACTGAGTTGCTAAGTGCCTTGCCATTGTTGAGGCTGGTTTTGAACTTGTGATCCTCCTGTCTCAGCCTCCCAAGTGCTGGGATTACAGGCGTGCACCACCGCGCCCGCACGAAATAACATTTTAAATGCCTAAAGTAAAAACTCACATATTTAGCAAACTAGGAGGAGAATGGAAATTTCTCAACACAATAAAGAAAAATCTACAACAGCATACTTAATAATGAAAGACTAAAAGTTTTTCTCTTTTAAGGTCACAAACAAAACAAGGATGTTCACTCTTGCCACGTCTATTCAAGCCTGTACTAAAATTTCTAGTACAGTGTAATTAGCAAGAAAAAGATATGCAAATCAGAAAGGAAGAAATAAAACTCTTTTTTTGCATATAACATGACATTGTCTGTAAGAAATCCTAAGGAATCCAAAAACTTGTTAGAACTAGAACCTCTTTCATTTTCGTTTTGTTTTTGTAGTGCTAAAGATCAAATACAGAGCCAGGTCCAGTGGCGCACGCCTGTAATCCCAGCACTTCAGAGGCTGAGGCAGGAGGATCGTGAGTTCAAAGCCAGCCTCAGCAATGGCGAGGCACTTAGCAACTCAGTGAGACCCTGTCTCTAAATAAAAATACAAAAAAAAGGCTGGGGATGTGGTCCAGTGGTTGAGTGCCCCTGAGTTCAATCCCTGGTACCACAAAAAAAAAAAAAAAAAAATCAAATACAGTCCTAGTACATTGTAGGTAAGCACACTACTAAGCTATTCCCCTATTAGAACTAAGGAACAAGTTCAGCAAAGTTACTCAAAATCAACATTCAAAAATTAGTTGTTTTTCTACACATAATTTTACCAAAATACTAGACATTTTCCTAATTAATTTATTTGGTTTCTAAAGAATTCACACCGAAGCCGGGAGTGGTGGCACGCGCCTGTAATCCCAGCACTTGGGAGGCTGAGGCAGGAGGATTTAGAGTTCAAAGCCAGCCTCAGCAATAGCGAGGCACTTAGCAACTCAGTGAGACCCTGTCTCTAATAAAATACAAAAAAGGACTGGGGATGTGGTCGAGTGCCCCTGAGTTCAATCCCTGGTACCACAAAAAAAAAAAAAAAAAAAAAAAAAAAAAAAGGTCCATCAACAACTAAAAGATATATTTAAAAAAATACAGAAGACAGTGTCTGCCCTCAAGGGTCTTATGATTCATTTTACATATCCGTTTTAGGACTGAGGATTGAACCCAGGCACTTTACCACTGAGCTACGTCCCCAGTCCTTTTTAATTTTTGTTTTGAGACAGGGTCTTGCTAAAGCCTGAGAGTCTAAGTTTCTGATGATGGCTTTGAACTTGCCATCTGCCTGCCTCAGACGACTTCTGAGTTGCTGGCATTATAGGTGTGCACCACTCCCCCGGCTAATTCACTTCTTGATTCATGCATATTCTACCAACATTATACTTCCAGCTTCGTGATGAATAAGGAAGGACTGAAAGGACTGTGACTTTCCTTGTCTTCCTTTCTCTTCTTTGTCTTTTTATTTCTTCTTCGTCTTCTTCCTCTTCCCCTCCTCCTCCTCCCTCTTCTTTTTTTAAAAATTTTTTAAAAAAATATTTATTTGCTTTTAGTTGTACACAATGCATTTTTACGTGGTGCTGAGGTTCAAACCTGGGCCGCGCACGTGCTAGGCGAGGGCTCTACTGCTGAGCACAACCCCAGCCCCCTCCTCCCTCTTTTTTTTTTTTTTTTTTTTTTTTTTTGTGGTACCGGGGATTGAACTCAGGGGCACTCGACCACTGGGTCACATTCCCAGCCCTTTTTTGTATTTTATTTAGAGACAGGGTCTCACTGAGTTGCTAAGTGCCTCGCCATTGCTGAGGCTGGCTTTGAACTCTTGCCTCAGCCTCCCAAAGTGCTGGGATTACAGGCGTGCGCCACCGTGCCCGGCTCCCTCCTCCCTCTTCTTTTCCTTCCTTTTCCTCCTCTTCCTCCTCCTCCTCCTCCTTTTCCTCCTCCACCCCTCCTCCTCCTTCTTCCTCTTCTTTTCCTTCTCCTTCCTCTTCCTCTTCCTCTTCTTCTTCTTTTCCCCCCAGTACTGGGGAGTGAATCAGGGAGTGCTTTACCTCTGAGCTTCGTTCACGATTAACTAATAAAGAGAGGTGACATGAATAACAAAGGATGTGTTATGCTCCCTTGGTCCTTCATGTTTCATAGAATGCTATTGCCTGCTTTCTGAGTCTGAGGCAAGTTCTGGTTCCAATTAAAAGCATGGCCTCTGAGGGCTGTCAGCTTCTGGCTACTCAGTCATATATGCAACACATTTATTTTGTGCTCTGAGTCTTGCCAAACTCCTATGCATCAGAAATCCTCCAGGATTCTGTGGTCATGAGTTATCACAAAGTCTATATTTGGGGCAGCAAGGAAGGTGCCTCTGCTCCTTTGCTCATGTATTCGCTTCCTTGTTCCAAGTTCACAAGTAGAATTATTAACAATTTCAGATGGCAACAGCAACATGTTGGGTCCCACTGAGCACAGGGTCCTGTGTGACTACACAGGTCACATGCCCATGAAGCCAAACCAGGTAATAGATAGAGCAGGATTCAACCACAATATATTTAACCAGTTCTATAATTGTAGTCGCCTGAAGCGATGGCCGCTTGGAGCAAAGAAGCCGCGGGAAGAAGTTTTGAGACGAACTGGAAACAAACAGCTCTTTATTCTGGCAACTTTTCTCCCTGGCTCTAACTACACCCCGACACGCCGTCCACGCTCCTCTAACCTCCAAAATGGCGCAGACCTCCTCCGCAATCTCGCTCAAGTCCCTCGAGATCTCCGGCCAAGTCTCGCAAGATCCCGGGCCAAGTACGGAAGGCGCCAATGCCCAAACATGTCCAAAGCCAAAGCCCGTAGTCCACCGCAATTTAAGCCATCTCCCCAAACAGGGCTCCTGCATTTCCCCCCTTTTGTTTTAAAAGAGGTAATGCTCTAGGACGTCTATGTGCAACCAACATTCTTACCCGTCATCGGATAATCAAGGCTGTGCCCTTGACTCCTGTCTTAGGTTGATATGTCGGCCACATGAGACTGTCCCGTGCGACTGTGCCTGTCTTAGGTTGTCCCCCTCTGGGGATCTTACCCGTCATTGGCTAACCAGCCATCCAATGGAGCCCTTTAGGATCGACTGTGTATGATGACTAACAGCCGTCCAATTGTGAGGAGATGTTGCGGCTTTAAGGCAACAAGCCTTTTGGTGACGAGCCAAATTGTATAGCATATCAAATTGTTTAAACAAATTATTTGCCCTAAGTTTCATCAAGTAACACACTGAATTGTCTGGACAAATGTCCGCAAGGCATTGTCCCGTAAAGTCCCAAACAATGAAAGATCAAAATGTCCATTTGTTATAACACGTTGATGTAGGAGGTCCCATGTATGTAGAGCAGAGGCCACACTGTTGGTGAGGTTGTTTGATGCTTGAGCAGCAGGGATGCTTGTGGTGACCGCGTTCCCTGCAGCTGTAGCAGCAACCGTCTTTTTTATATCTAGATAATGCCACCGGCAAATCTTCAGGGCCCGCTACCTAGAAGCTCAAGCATCAATTATTAAAGGAAAGGCAGTGTTATTTCAGCACTGAGTGAAGAGTCGAGTTGTCAAACTAAAAAACAGAATTATTAGATTAGAAAATTAAAGTTGATTTCTGCTCATACACATTGTTGTTTGAGCTCACACAAACATAAGTTGTCAAAATATCATATTGAGAACAAAAGAAAGAAAGCTGAGGGTATTTACTGTATTAAAGATAGATTAAAGAAAAGCTAAAGGCACTTTGGAGAAATAATTTGTCAGCTGGAACCCTCAAGTCTCTGTATACACAGCAATTTTTTACCTGTTGAGATAATTGAAATTAATCAGCTATTAAACAAATGAAGTTAATAACAAATGAACAATCTTATGTCAAAACACCAAAATATTAGGTTATATAGCACTAGTCATATTGTTTGCTAAAGAGAAGTCCCAGGGATACCTATAATCAAAATTGAAAGTACCTTCATTTATAAAATTATTTACCTAAATTGAATACTCTCAACCTAAAATGAATTAAAGTTATTTGGATCCATATATATATATATATATATATATATATATATATTCTTTTTTTCATAAGCGCTTTGTTCTTTGTGACGTCACACTGGACAGACGAACAAACATACAAACATATATTTGTGACGTCACATTAACATGAAATGTAGACAAATGTACAGACATAAAGACATGTATAAAAAGAAAAAAAAAATACAATTGTGTGCACACTAAAGAGAGATCTCCTCATCCCGGCCGGGAGGAATGACTCTTGAGTTGTGAAACATTTTGAAGGATACTTTTGAGGGAGTCATTCTATATCTTCATCTTGGTCTTCTTGATTTTGTACCTTTTTTATTAATCTTGATTCCTCAACAACTACATCTTGATCATTTTGATGTGGTACCTGCTTTATTAATCTAGATGGTATCCATATTGGAGAGGATTCGTGTTTTGGAAAAACACAAACAGATCCTCTCCCCCAAATTAATACTGGATCTGGACCCTTCCATGTACCTGAAAGAACATCCTTCCAGTAAACCAAGGGTTTATGTTGTTGGTGTGGATTCCAATGTCTGTCTCCAGCAGAATAACCATTAGAGTCTAAAGTTAAAAAATTTAAGGTAAACAGGGCAACTGCCAATCTGTCTTTAGGACTTTTCCAATTTCCTTCTTTTTGTTTTAATAACATAATTTTCAGTGTGCGGTTTGCTCTTTCAATAATGCCCTGACCCTGAGGATTGTATGGGATGCCTGTTTTATGGGATATGTTGAATTTTGCGCAAAACTGTTTGAAAGATGAGGACGTATATGCGGGGCCATTATCTGTTTTAAGCATTTTGGGGATGCCCAATGCAGCAAAAGCTTGTAAACAATGAGATGTGACATCTTTAACTTTTTCTCCAGAATGTAAGGAAGCAAAAATCATGCCTGAGCATGTATCTATGGTTACATGAATAAATCGCAATTTTCCAAAGCTTGGCTCATGAGTAACATCCATCTGCCACAAATGATTGGGCATTAATCCTCTAGGGTTAACACCAAAATGAGGATTGGGCAAATGTGTCATACAAGATTTACAATCTTTTACAATTGTTCTGGCTTGCTCTTTTGTAATTTTAAACCTACGTTGCAAGGTGGTGCTGTTGACGTGAAACTGGGAATGAAATGAAGTAGCTTGTTGTAGCGCTGAAAGTATAAATATTGTTTTTGTAAGTTCATCAGCCTTTTGATTACCTTCATGGAGGGGGCCAGGCAAATTAGTATGTGCTCTAATATGGCCTACGAATAGAGGTTCTTTTCTTGCCCACAAAAGTTTTTGTATTTGATAAAACAATTTAAAAGCTGGAGTATGAGGTGCTATTGGTCCTGCTAACTCTAATTTTGGGACGGCTTGTACAATATAGTGGCTATCTGAAAAAATGTTTATGGGCTGGTCTCTAAAATTTTCCAGAGCTCTTACCACAGCTTCCAATTCCACTAGTTGAGCTGATTTGTGTGCAGTTATGTAAGTCATATTTTCTTTTGTAGTGACTATTGCAGCAGTACCATTTGAGGACCCATCTGTAAATACATTAAATGCCTTAGGAATAGGTTGATTTTTTATTACCTGTGGAAATATAATAGGATGATTAATACAAAAAGATAATATAGGAGACTTAGGAAGGTGATTATCAAAATTTGCAGAGGTAGAGCATCTAGCTATAGCCCAGTCATTATCGTTGAAGCATAAATATTCAATCTGTAACGATGAATAGGGAGTAATAATAGTAGCAGGGTGAATGCCAAATATTTTAGTAGAAGTTTTAAGTCCTTGAAGAATAAGTTTAGCCACCATGGAGGTATAAGATTCAATTATACTTTTAGGAGAGACGGGCAAATGTATCCATAATAAAGGCCCTTGTTGCCAAAATACTCCTGTGGGTGTATATTGTGAAGAAATAATAATCAACATCAGCGGTTGAGTTAAATCAAATCTGTCACAATGAGCTCCTTCAATGGCTTTTTCTACTAACTTTAAAGCTTTCCTAGCATCTGGAGTCAGTGTTCGCGGTGAGGATGGATCAGGGTCCCCTCGAAGGATATCAAATAAAGGTTTTAATTGGCCAGTAGTGAGGTTTAGTGTAGGGCGAAGCCAATTAATGTCACCCAGCAGTTTTTGGAAATCATTGAGGGTGGTTAAATGTTCTTTATTTATTAAAATTTTTGGGGGGGTCTAACAAAAGTATCCATGATTTTAAATCCTAAATATAATATGGGAGATCTAGTTTGAACTTTTTCTTCTGCTATATATAATCCGTATTTTTTAAAATTTTCTACCATGTCACTGAATATATTAAATAAGATTTTTTGATTAGGGTGAGCCAGTAAAATATCATCCATGTAATGTAGACACATGAGGTTTGGATAGTTATTTTTAATGGGTTGGATAGCCTTGTCCACATATATTTGGCATATGGTGGGGCTATTAGCCATTCCCTGTGGTAAAACCTTCCATTGATATCTCTGATCAGGGCCATTATTGTTCATAGAAGGAACTGAAAAAGCAAACCTGGGGGCATCCAGAGGATGTAGGGGAATAGAAAAGAAGCAATCCTTTATATCAAGACTAATAACATGGAAACTTTTTGGAATAGCTACAGGATTCGGAAGTCCAGGTTGAGTAGGGCCCATGACTTGCATGGTTTTATTAATTTGTCTAAGATCATGTAATAATCGCCATTTTCCTGATTTTTTCTTGATCACAAATATGGGGGAATTCCAGGGAGAGGTGGAAGGTTCTATATGTCCTGCTTCTAATTGTTCCTGAACTAGTAGGTGGGCCGCTTGTAATTTCTCTTTAGATAGGGGCCACTGAGGGACCCACACTGGCTTATCAGAAAGCCATGGTATTTTTAAAATTATTTTCTCAGTGGCCCCAAAGAAAAATGTCTTTTTCCTATATGATAATGATTTCTTTTAGGGTTACGCTTACCCTGTACTTTTTGATAATGATTTCTTTCAGGGTTAAGACTACCCTGTATTTTTTCACATTTAACACCTGCAGGTTTGGTTGCAAGGTGTACTCCCATTTGTTGTAAAATATCTCTTCCCCATAAAGTAACTGGTAGGTTAGGTAAAACATAAGGCTGAAACGTTCCTTTATGTCCTTCATCATCCTCCCATTTTAAAATTACTGCACTTTTTTCTGGGAGGTTATTATATCCCAAGCCTCTTAAACTGGTTGAAGCTTTTTGCAGAGGCCAGTGTTTGGGCCATTGTCGTAAATTAATGATGGAGGAATCAGCTCCAGTATCTATAAGTCCCTCCATTTCTATTCCTTGGATTCTTATTTTACACATAGGCCTCCTAGTACAGTCTCGAACCCAGCAAGCCATGGGACTCGAATCAGTGGAACAAAATCTTGTATTGTTCCCTTTTTGAGGCATACTCATTTTAAATGAATTATGTAAATTTGGAAGGAGAAGCAGCTGAGCAATTTTATCTCCTTGATTAACAGAACTTATACTTTGGGGTGAGCTAAGCATTATTTTTATTTCCCCTTTGTAGTCTGAGTTTATTACACCTGGGGTCACTTGCAAACCTAATAAGCTTTGAGGACTTCGCCCGATAATAAGTCCTACAGTCCCTGAGGGAAGAGGTCCCCTGACTCCTGTGGGAATCAGTTGAACCCCCATTTCAGGTGTTAACACTATTCGGGCGGTGGAACAGAGGTCTAATCCTGCATTTCTTCCTGTTCCTCTGGTGAGGGAGTGGATGGGTAATAGGGGTTGTGTCGGGGAAGCATCTGAATGGATGCTTGAGGATACTCCTCTTCCAATGCCTCGTACATTTGTGGGCCCCGGGGCATTGGGCCCCGTGCCCCGTTTTTTGAATTCCTGAACAAAGGATTTCCATGGATGTCAAATTTTGAATAACATTTATTGGCCCAATGATTTCCCTTTTTACACCTAGGGCAGCAACCTGGAGCACGGTATGCATTTGGTCTTATTTCTCTTTTGGGATTTTGCCTAGAATAGCCTGATTGACTATGATAATTTTTCCTGGAATATCCTGATTGATTATAGTGTCTAGGTTGAGTCCTTGTGAAATTCTGAGGGGCAGCATCTCTAACAGCTGCTGCAATCATATTCCCTGTGACAAAGGCATCATTTATATCTTTACATAGTTGTATATATATGGAAAGATCCTTTTTATTTCTCCATGGCCTGATGGCTTCCTGGCAATATTTATTAGCGTTTTCATATGCTAATTGAACAACTAATGGCATAACTTGATCAACGTCTCCAAAAACTCTACCTGCAGTTCTCAAAAGTCGATCAGCAAATTCAGCATATGGTTCATTAGGTCCTTGAATTACTTTGGACAAGCTACCTTGTAGATCCCCAGGTCCTTGTACAGTTTTCCATGCCTTTAAGGCAGCTGCGTTTATCTGAGCATATACTCCTGGGGTATAATATTTTTGAACCTGTACGTCTGCGAATGGCCCTTCTCCTGTGAGCATTTCTATATTATGGTCTCCAAACCCTGCATCTGCATTTATTTTAGCTGTTTCTATACAAAGTTCTTGAAATTGTGATCGCCAAACCAAGTATTGTCCCCCACTTAATGTTGCTTTACATAGACGTTTCCAGTCTGAGGGGGTTAAGCTAAAGGTGTTAAGGGACTCCAGTATACTCAACATGAAAGGAGCTTGGGGTCCATATGTCATTACTGCCTCTTTTTTGAGAATTTTTATTGTTTTGAAATCTACTGACTGGTGGCCCCTCTCTCCATTTTCATATTCAAATACTGGCAGTTCCCAACGTATCTGTGAGTTACCCTCGAGAGCACATAAGCGCTCAGAAAGACTTTTTATTTCTATTTCTAGGGTATGCAAATGCCTAGTGATACCCTTCATATTTTCTGTAATAGATTCCACCCATGGGGGAGTGGAGGACATAGGTTCCTCCACTTGATGGTCCCTTATCTTGGTCTTCCTTAATTTCCTTTTGTTCATTTTTTCAGAATCACTTTTACTTAATTCCTCCTCACTACTACTACTCTCATTGGTCCTAACTGACTCAGTAACATCCTGAGTCCCGGATTCAATTGAGAGCATGTATCCTTGAACTATCTCTAATAAATCTTGAATAGCTTTAGCAGCTCGGATCTTTGTCATTTTTGAGCCCGCACTGATACTATCCTTACTGGCCCTAACTGACTCAGCCGAGGCCAAGCTTTCATGATCACTTTCACTTTTTTCCAAATTCTCCTCACTAATAACTGACTCAGCTATATCAAAGAATCCATCAAGAGCCTTGTACACTTGGGTCTTAGTTATTTTCGAACCCATTTTAACCGCTCTGACTAGAGACTCCTGCGAGGTTCCTCAGTTCTTACCTGCCGTGTCGATTCCCCGTCCGGGCCACCACCTGTAGTCGCCTGAAGCGATGGCCGCTTGGAGCAAAGAAGCCGCGGGAAGAAGTTTTGAGACGAACTGGAAACAAACAGCTCTTTATTCTGGCAACTTTTCTCCCTGGCTCTAACTACACCCCGACACGCCGTCCACGCTCCTCTAACCTCCAAAATGGCGCAGACCTCCTCCGCAATCTCGCTCAAGTCCCTCGAGATCTCCGGCCAAGTCTCGCAAGATCCCGGGCCAAGTACGGAAGGCGCCAATGCCCAAACATGTCCAAAGCCAAAGCCCGTAGTCCACCGCAATTTAAGCCATCTCCCCAAACAGGGCTCCTGCATATAATAAAGTACATTTAGGTTTTATTCTCCTCACCTCCATCTTTTGCTATTACAACGTTTGTTAAAAACAGAATCAAGGGGCTGGGGTTGTGGCTCAGCGGCAGAGCGCTCGCCTCGCACGTGCACCGCCCAGGTTCGATCCTCAGCACCACGTAAACATAAATGCATTGCATTGTGTACAACTAAAGTAAATAAATAAATATATATTTAAAAAAAAAACACAATCAAGATGGGCATGGTGGTGCTGGCCTGTAATCCCAGCTGAGGCAGAAAGATTGCAAGTTCATGGTTAGCCTGGGCAATTTACCCAGACCCTGTAACAAAATAAAAAATAAAAGAGCTGAGGATGTAGCTTGGGTTTAATCTCCAGTACAGAAGAAGGAAGAAAGAAACAAAGAAGGAAAGGCAAGCAAACAGGGACTGGAGGTATAATTCAGTCAGAGAAGGTAGAATATGCTTAACATGCTCCAGGCCCTGTATTTAATCCCCAGCACCAAAAAAAAAAAAAAAAATAAATAAAATAAATAAATAAATAAATAAATAAATAAATAAAATAAAATAAAAATAAAGCAAGCATACCATTAACCTGTGTACATACGGGGTATCACAAAAATTGGAAGCAGGGAGAATACTTATTACACTTTTACAGTTTGGTTAATGTACTCAGATATAATCTCAATTATATTCTCTGGTTGAGATTTGTACCCTCTTTCTCTTGGGCAACTCTGTGATAACAATGAGATAAATGGCCCAATATTTCCAGACCTTTCACAGAATATATCAGTAGGATAAATTCTAGGGCATCAAACAGTGCCTGCCATGTGGGAAGTGCTTAGTGAATATTTAGGGAAATGAAGGAATAAAATTCCTAGAGGTGGGATTGCTGAATTAAAGGATGCATATGCATTTATAATATCAATTGTTCCAATTTATATTGCACCAGTGAAGTAAAACAATGGCTATTTCCTTATTCTGTTGCCAACACAATGTTAGCAAGCATTGTTTATCTTTGTGATCTGTTAGATGAAATGATATTTCAGAGCAGTTTTAACGCTTGTGCTTTTGTGAAGTTGAGCATCTTTGCATTCAAGAGCCATTTGCAATTTTCTTTTTATGAAATTCTGTCATATATTTTTCCATTTTTCTGCAGATTAACAATTTTTATTGTGAAATATAACATACATGCAGAAAAGTAAGACCTTTGGTATATTTCAATAAATAGTTATAGAACAAATACTTATGTACCCATCACCTCGTAAAAAGTAGAACACCAGCAACCTCGTAGAATCATGATTTAACTGGTGTGTGTATGTGTTGTGTGTTACTGGGGATTGAATCCAGGACCTTGCACACGCTAGGCAAGTGCTGTTCCACTGAACTATATCCAAAACTCTTTTTAAAACATTTTTAATTTGAAACCTGTGGTATATACCTAAAATCCCAGCAACTCTGGAGGCTGAGGCAGGAAGATTCATGTTTGAGGCCAGCCTCAGAAACTTAGTGAGACTCTTTTTTTTTTTTTTTTTAATATTTATTTATTTGCTTTTAGTTGTACACAATGCATTTTTTTTTTACTTGGTAATGAGGATCGAACCCCGGGCCGCGCACATGCTAGGTGAGCACTCTACCTCTGATCCACACCCCAGCCCAAGACTCTGTCTTAAAATAAAAATAAAAAGGTCTTGGGAGGCTGAGGCAGGAGGATCGCGAGTTCAAAGCCAGCCTTAGCAATGGCGAGGCACTTAGTAACTCAGTGAGACCCTGTCTCTAATAAAATACAAAAAAGGGCTGGGGATGTGGCCCAGTGGTCAAGTGCCCCTGTGTTCAATCCCCAGTGCAAAAAAATAAAATAAAATAAATAAATAAATAAAAATAAAAAGGTCTGGGGTGTACCTCAGTAGAGAAACTCTGGGTTCAATCTCCAGTAAATAACACATACACACAAACAAACTTTTTTTTGTTTTGTTTTGAGACAGGGTCTTGCTAATGTGATCCTCCTGCCTCGGCCTCTCAATTTAACCATTTTATGTGTGGATATTTAGGATGTTTCCAGTTTGGGCAATGAGAAACAATGCTATTATGAATATTCTTGTATGTAAACCTTATACTTAAAATTCTGTATTTTCTTACAATGTATGTCTAGTAGTGGGACAGTTGGGAAACCGAATATGGATATCTTAAATTTTATTAGGTTTTGTCAAAGTCTTTTCTAAAGTAACTGTACTAGTTTACACTCCCACCAGCAGTACAAGAATTGCTGGTCTTTATTGATTTGTAGGAGGTCTTTATAGACAGTCTTGTAGAACTTAGCCCTTTGTAATATGAGCAGTAATTTTTTTTTTCCGAGTTTATGATTTACGAGTGACCAATCTTCCCCACTAGAGGAATGAAAAATATAACTGGAAGACATGGAATATTCTTTGAAAAACTTATGTGAAAAATAAGTGTTCTGCACCGGGCGCGGTGGCGCTCGCCTGTAATCCCAGCACTTTGGGAAGCTGAGACAGGAGGATTGTGAGTTCAAAGCCAGCCTCAGCAATGGCGAGGCACTTAGCAACTCAGTGAGACCCTGTCTCTAATAAAATACAAAAAAGGGCTGGGGATGTGGCCCAGTGGTCGAGTGCCCCTGAATTCAATCCCCAGTACCACACACACACACACACACACACACACACACACACAAATAAGTGTTCTGGGTTAACTGTCTTATTACTTTTAATTTGCTATGATTCATGTCGTTAACACAACTAATCATGCCAGAAATTTTCATGGAATGACCTGGAATACAAGATGCAAAATATAATAACAATGATAGTTAACAACTGAGTATTAAGCCTGTGTTAGGCACTTTTGCAGGGGGTACCGGGGATTAAACTCAGGGGCACTCGACCACTGAGCCACATTCCATCCCTGTTTTTTTTTTTTTTTTTTTGTACCAAGGATTGAACTCAGGGGCACTCGATCACTGGGCTACATTCCCAGCCCCTTTTTGGGTTTTATTAGAGACAGGGTCTCACTGAGTTGCTAAGTGCCTCGCCATTGCTGAGGCTGGCTTTGAACTCGTGATCCTCCTGCCTCAGCCTCCCAAAGTGCTGGGATTACAGGCCTGTGCCACCGCGCCCGGCTCTGTTTTGCATTTTTTTAGAGACAGTGTCTCACTGAGTTGCTAAGCACCTTGCTTATGCTGAGGCTGGCTTTGAACTCTCAAACCTCCCGCCTCAGCCTCCCGAACTGCTGGGATTACAGGCGTGCACATCTGTGCCAGCTGTTAGGCACTTTAAAAATCCATTATATGTATTAACCAATTTAATTCTCATAAGATAGTGAGAACTAAATGTTTATATTTATTTTTTTCTTCCACATTTTATGGGTATATTATAGTATATTTATATATTTGCAAGGTAATGAGGACTAATATTCATTCCTCTAAATATTTATTGAGCATCTCCTATGGCAGGCACTGTTTAGTACCCTCGAATTTATCCCCTACTGATATATTCTCTGAAAAGTCTGATAGTACAACATGTAGGTATTATTTCTTGCCCCATTTTATTGATAAAGAATAAATAAGAAACTGAACTGAAGGTGATATTTAGGGGTGATTTAAGTAGAAATAATCAATTTAGAGAAAAGAGTCCTAACTGGTAAAGATGTTTAATTTTTTTAAGTAATATATATTTTTTTTTGTAAAGATGTTTAATTTTTTTAAGTAATATATATTTTTTAGTTATAGATGGACATGATACCTTTATTGAATTTATTTATTTTTATGTGGTGCTGAAGATCAAACCCAGGGCTTCACACATGCAAGGCGAGCACTCTATCACTGAGCCCCAACCCCAGCCCAAGATGTTGAATTTTTATAATTTGTTTTCCTCATTGGAAATGAGTGATACACCGTCCAGGCCCCCTGTTCCCAATCATCTCAGATCTACAATAAATCTCAAGCTTTCTCCTTCCCTCTCTTTACCCTTTGTCCCCATCTCTGCAGCACTGGGAATTAAACACGGGGTCTCACACATGCTAGACAAGTGCTCTATACTCAGCTACACCCATAGCCCCTACTCTTTCTTTAAAGAAATATTAAAATAAAATATTTATTTTATTGGCCTTGAACTTGGAATCCTCCTTTCTCAGCCTCATAAATTGCTGGGATTACAGGTGTGTGTTACCATGCTCAGCAATAATATGCCTTTAATTATTCTATAGTCCAAGAAAATGTGTATTTCTCTCAATTACATATAGAGACAACAAACTAATATTAACAGTACCTGTGATCTTGTCATCAATAAGAATCACAGATACTTTCACAGTATATGACAGTTATTGCAGATATCTTAAAATAACATTTGTGCTTATTTATGACCTCAAAATTATAGTGGCAATTTGGTCTGTAATTAGATTATTAATACATTAATAAAAAGCACATTGCTATACTTTTAGAAATATTTTGATGGGGGTACAGTCAGTGGACAGTGAGACAAAGTTCCTGCTCCTGCATTTGAGTGGGAGAAAAGACAGTAAGCAGATAGCTTTACTAATGAATAATAGCTTTACTAATGAATATATAATTGTAGAGATAATATTATCAGAATGAAGTAGAGTTCTGTGAGAGGATAATAAGCTGATTCATCTTAAATAGGACTCTTACTAGAGCATCCAGTATGTAGGATGGAAGGACAGCATGGTGATTCTTCAAAAAGTTGAAGGTACAGTAACTGTATGACCTGACAATTCCCCTTCTAAGCATATATCCAAGATAGAAATAAAAACATGTCCACACACAACAACAACAAACAAAAAAAGAAATATTTTGAAAGCTATATTTTAATGTAGATAGCTTCCTTTGGGTTCTTATGTATGTTTGTTATTAATTTTAAAACATTCTGAGTAGGGAAGCCAGGCCCGGTGGCACACGCCTGTAATCCCAGCAGTGGGAGGCTGAGGCAGGAGGATCCCAAGTTCAAAGCCAGTCTCAGCAATGGCGAGGCACTTAGCAACGCAGTGAGGCCCTGTCTCTAATAAAATACAAAAATGGGCTGGGGATGTGACCCAGTGGTCGAGTGCCCCTGAGTTCATTCCCCGGTAACAGAAAAAAAAAAAAAAAAAAAAAAAAAAAAGATAAAACATTCTGAGAAGGGGTCCATATGTGTCACCAGACTACCAAAAGGTCTGTGGTGTGAAAATGTTAAGATTTCTGGTTTATGGCAGAGCATGGTGCCAAACACCCATAATTCCAGCTAATCCAGAGGCTAAGGCAGAAGGATCACAAGTTGCGGTCCAGTCAGGACTCTGTCTCAAAATGAAATTTAAAAAGGGCTGGGGGTGTAGCTCAGTGATAGTGTTTGCCCTCTATGTGCAAGGTTCAGCCCTGGGTTTGATTCCCCGTACTTAAAAAAAAAAAAATTCTGACTTATGAGTATCTTCTTGACTTTCATTTTGTTGTCACATGGTTACCAGGGTCTAAAGATGGTTCCTTAAGTGAGCCTCAAGACCTGTGAGGTTTTTAGGGTTTTATTACTCGTTTTGCCAGAACCCCTTGCTGCTTTATCTTTTATGCTGCTTCAATACTCTTTCTTTTTCATCTCCTGAACTTTTACTGTTGGTGTATTTTCATACTTCTTGGGAGTTGTTTATGTTTTAGTATGTTGTAGACCACCATGGTTTGGGGCAGAGTATCCCATATCTTTTCCAGTCCAGATTGTCCATTCTCTCCCAAGTTACAGAACTCCAGTTGTCTCTGGGACAACACTTGGTTTACCCCTGGAATCTGGAACTGAACAAATTAAAAATTAAGATTTCTCTCTAAATCTGCATGTTGTCCTAATTTCTTGGACAAACATCCAAGAAACTGTCTCCTAGTTTTATGACCTTAGATTATTTAAATCTACTTTTTTTTTTTTTTTTTTAATTTGAACCTTTAAGAATGGTACAGAAATCAAAAACTACAAAGAACATGCAGTGAGATTCTTCCTCCCACTTTGGTCCCTAAGCACTCAGATTTCCTCCTAGGAGGTAACCACTGTCACCAGTTCTGAGAGTGATTTTTTTTTTTTTTTTTTTTTTAATTTTTTTATTATTTATTTACTTATTCATCATGCACAAGTATAGTATCTTTTTACATACAACTGCTTGTATACAAAGTATATAAGTACCATTCAGATCTTCAATCATGCATTTAGGATAATGATATCTGAGAGTGATTTTTGATTCTTTCTTATATCAGCTGTATCTCAAGTCCTTGTCTGTGAGCGCCCTTTCCTTTTCAGGTCCTCACGACCTTATACATGGTTGACTATAAATATTGGTATGTGTATATTTTACATACATGTATAAAATCGCCCCCTATGGCCTTCCGGCCTTGAGTTTTTATCACGTCGCTTCCTGGATGAAGAACCTAAAGGGTGAGGGGCCGGGGTTTTGGTGATGGAGAAGAGGACCTAAGGGACTTAGGTAGGGGGTTCAGAGTGGTCGACTGATGTGAAGCACTGCCAGGATTGCTATTTCTCCCACCTCAGGCCCTCTTCCAATCCTCGCGTCCTAAAGCCTCTCATTTCCAAAGGCCCAGACGGAGACAGAGACAGCGAGATACACAGAGACAGAGACGCCGAAGCACCAGCATCCCTCTCCCCCTTCTGTCCCGCCCCGCCAGCCTGACGGACATCTGCCTTCAGCCAATGGCGCCTAAGATATGCCCTGGAGGAGCCAATGAGAGACAGAGGAGGGCGGAAGGTTCCCCGCCCCCACTTCTAGGCTTGGTTGAACCGTGCAGGTAGGTCCGGGGCTGGGGGAGCCGCCGTTGGCACTGGTGCCCCGGGGGGTGGGGGCACGAGTGGGTAGAGGTGATGGTGGGGAAGGAGAGGCGGCCCTGCTGCGGGGAGCCCGAGGGGGCGGCGCGGACGGGAGGCTGGGGGCCGAGCGGCCCGGGGACCGGGCGCCGCGGAGGGCCCTGGAAGCGGCTGGGCTGGGGGAGTGGGGACGCGTGTGCGGGGCTGAGGGACTCCCGCCCCGCGCCCACCCGTAGGCCTGGGCCGCGGGCTGGCCGCCGAGCGGCCGGTGGCCTGGCTGCCCGGGGGGGGGGGGGGCCGGGCCCCGGGTGCCGAGCAGAGCCTGGGGCGCCAGGCCGAGCCGAGGTGGGACGGACCGACGCGGAGAGGAAGGGAAGCTGCATCCCGCGGGCCGCCCCCTCCTGAAGAGAGCCGGGGCAACGGCCACCGGCGCCTCTACCCCGAGCCCACTGCCCCACTAGCCCCCTCCCTAACAATGGGAAAGGGGCAGGAGGAGTCGCCCCACTGCGGGAAGGCCGGGCGCGGGAGGGGGGTTTGGGACTAGGGTCCAAGGCGGGGGGAGGGGTGAGAACTCGGGCTCTCCCCTTTCTATTCTCCCGCTGTCTTTGGCGGTGGGGATCTTGGGGGGCTCTTAAGCCCGCCTGAGATTGGGTCAAGAGTCAAACTCCTCCCGCCCCCCCCCCCCCCCCCCCCCCCCCCCGTCCCCCAATCCGATGAGCGGTAAGGAAAGTGATGGACAAATGTTCAAAGCCGAAGTGACAAACGCTTAGCAAGAACAAATCCACTCCGGAGGTTTTCAATATTTACATTTTTTTTTTTAAAGTGAGGGTACTTGACTCTTTTGATTTTTTTTTTCCCCAAAATTTATGTTTTAAGAGGTGAGTGCTGTTATATTTCTCCCTACTCGGGGCAGGCCTCCATTTTAAGAGAAGCAGTAACTGGTTAAGCTGGAATTTCATTCAGGCCTAGGACTTGAACAAGGATCATGCAGGAGGTCATTTAGTCCATCCTCTTGCCTGCATACAAACTTAAATTGTTTGGTCTGCTTTTAAAGATCTCTAGGAAAGAAGGGTCTTTTATTTTCTTGTACTACTTGGGTCAAGAACAGATTTTTCACATAAACCCATGCAGAAACTTAAGTTTAAGAAAATTTAGGACAGTTGGAATCATCAGAGGTTTTTAATTTACTGAATGCAGTTAAATGTGGCAAGGATCTTTTTTAGGTGGTCAATTAACAAGTCACCTTTTGATAGTTATGAAATACTGTGGATAATCATGTTTTCTGTCTGGGATTTCGGTTTTCTAATTCTTTGATAAGCAATTTTATGTTCTATAATATGTGTTGGCGGGGGCTGGGGTTGTGGCTCAGCGGTAGAGCACTCGTCCAGCATGTGCGAAGCACTGGGTTTGATCCTCAGCACCACATAAAATAAATAAATAAATAAAATAAAGGTATTGTGTCCAAATACAACTAAAAAATATTTTTAAAATGTTACATATTTATTTCTTGTTTATATGAAGTGTTTTTTACACACACATCCATCCACACAATTGCCCTTTCCAAAGGAAATTTTACCTTGTACACCTTTTTTTCTTTTTTTAATATTTTTTAGTTGTAGATGGACACACTACCTTACTTTATTTATTTTTATGTGGTGCTGAGGATCGAACCCAGGGTTTCACATGTGCAAGGCAACACTCTACCACTGAGCCACAACCCCAGCCCTCTTGCACACCTTTTCAGGTTGATGGAAAAAGTTAGAACTTCCAAGTCTTTTTCCAGATAGCTTAAATCCGTGTATTTTTTATTTTATTTTTTGTCTGAATGAAAATCCTTTCTTTCAGAAACCTTCTTGAAACAATTTTCCTACTTAATCTTACCTTGTGACCGAGGGAATTACTAAGACTCTCCTTGTTCATTTCTGAATATTGTCTGAACTATTCCTGACACTATGAATGCTATTTGGATGCCTCTTAAGGTAAGATGTGTTGTTTTTCATTACCAACTTTATTTTATTGACTTTTTTGGAATTGAGAATATTCCGATTCTTAGATTTGTACTCTTCAGTCCCCTTGCCCTTTCCCCTCAAAAACTATTGTATTAGTTTCCTAGGATTTGTATTGCTATTGTTCTTGATTATTGGTGTAAAATATTAAGGAAGTTCTCAAATCAACTTTTATTATAATGATGTGTTTATCTTTTTAACTTTGAATTATAACAACCCGCATACTTCTAGAATTCTGTTCCAATCCTGGTAGCATGGGTTGGCAATTCAGACTTCCAGGTCCACTTTCAAACAGGTACTTTAGAGTCACAGGTACTAGGGTGTGTCCCACTCTTGCAAATCAGTAGCTGATTCATGTGTTACAAAAGATGTGTCATTAACCATTTGTTTACTCTGAAACTTCATGCAGTATATTAGAACATTCTAAGACCTGCTGGTTTATACGCACAACTCTTTGGAGAGTCCTACTATTGCTGCGTAGTGTGTGAGATTTTACATTTTTTTTTGGTATTGGGGATTGAACCTAGGGGTGTTTTATTACTGAGCTACATTCCCAGTCCTTTTTATTTTTTATTTTGAGACAGAGTCTTTCTAATTTGATGAGTATTTTGCTAAGTTGCTGAGTCTGGCCCTGAATTGTAATCCTTCTGCCTCATCCTCCTGAGTGGCTGGGATTACAGGCATGAGCCACCTTGCCTGGCTATTTTTTTTTTTCTTCAACAGGTGGCACTTGTGCCAAATTTTACCTTACAGGGTTAAACCTCATTTGGGCATTGTGGACAGGTGACCTTTAGATGAAAAAGCTCCTGCTGATGTGGTGGTTCTCCAAACTCTTAGGGCACCTTCTGATCTCTTACACACAGATGGCCAAAGAACTCTCCATTAGAACTAAGTAGAGGACATAGCTTGTGACATATATAGGGAAGAAGTGGGAGGAAGGACAGAGAAAGATAGTGATGGAAGCTCTTCACCAACTTCATCTTCCTTTGGAGTTCAATACTAGTTTAGTAAAGATTGTTTTGTGGTAATCTGATCTGTTGAATTCCAGGTAAATGGAATGGTGGGTAAATCATAATAATGCAGTCTGTTTAACCTAAATATTTGGGGATATGGCTCAGTTGGTAGAGTGCTTGCCTTGCATGCATAATGCCCTGGGTTCAATCCCTAGCACCACAAAAAAACAAACAAACTAAATATTTAGACTTGTGGGAAATCCCGTAGATGGGAGTTTTCTCTCTTTCTTTCTTTCTTTTTTTTTTTTTTTTAATATTTATTTATTTGCTTTAGTTGTACACAATGCGTTTATTTTATTTTATTTTATTTTATTTTTTTTTTTGTGGTACTGGGGATTGAACTCAGGGGCACTTAACCACTGGGCCACATCCCCAGCCCTTTTTTGTATTTTATTTAGAGACAGGGTCTCACTGAGTTGCTAAGTGCCTCGCCATTGCTGAGGCTGGCTTTGAACTCGCGATCCTCCTGTCTCAGCCTCCCAAAGTGCTGGGATTACAGGCGTGCGCCACCACGCGTTTATTTTTACGTGGTGTTGAGGATTGAAGCTGGGCCGCGCGTGTGCTAGGCGAGCGCTCTACCACTGAGCCACAGTCCCAGCCCCAAGATGGGAGTTTTCATCCTCATTTATGGTTTAGCTGCTATTGTTGGATAGTGAATGTTTGTAATAGTATAAAAGAAGCTAAAGTACCATGGTTTTTCCAGCATTTTCCCCTGTAGAATTGAAGGGGTTGCATGGGGGTTAACTAGGAATTCTCGTCTGTAGGGAGTTCTGACTCCCTAGGAATCGGACGACCTTGTGTGGAGTGTTTCCACATTTTTTTTTTTTTTTTTTGGCAGTGGCTGGGATCAAACCCAGAGCTTCATGAATGCTAGGCAAAAGCTCTGTCACTGAGCTACACTTCAGCCCTTGTTTCCTCCTCCTCCTCTCTGCTGCTGCTTTTTTGGTATTAAGAATTAAACCCAGGGGTGCTTTACCACTGAGCTACACCCCCAGTCCTTATTTTATATATTTTTCTATTTTGAAGTAGGATCTTATTAAGTTGCTGAGGGTCTTGGTGAGGCTGGCCTTGAACTTTTGACCCTCCTGCCTCAGCCTCCCAAAGTTGTTGTTTGCACTTCTTCACAAGGCCTCTATTCTTCTAGAAAGCAGTCAAGAAGATTGGGATCAGTATATTGGATTTCATGTTATAGTTCCTTGGTTTTAATTAAGGTATTAGATTCAGGGAGGCCTGCATTTTTTTTTTTTTTTTTTTTTTTTGTGGTACCAGGGATTGAACTCAGGGGCACTTGACCACTGGGCCACATCCCCAGCCCTTGTTTTGTATTTTATTAGAGACAGGGTCTCACTAAGTTGATAAGTGCCTGGCCATTGCTGAGGCTGGCTTTGAACTTGCGATCCTCCTGCCTCAGCCTCCCAAGTGCTGGGATTACAGGCATGCGCCACCACGCCCGGCTGAGGCCTGCCTTTTTAACACATCTATGATGTTTTAGGGTTTTACCTCTAAATCTTTGAACCTGGTGTGTTATAATATAGTAACCTCTGAAGTTGTACCAAAGGTCTTTAGCATGGCAGAAATACAGAATGAATGGCAGCGTTCCATACTATGTGAGTTACTACCTGTTAACTACTTGAGGATGCAGAGATGTGGCTGTCTTAATTTTATGTTCCCTCCAATTCTTTGATCAGTGGAAAATATCTTCAAACAAAGTTCAAACAGATTTTTTATTTGCTAACATTTTCCTCTGATTTTTATTACTTTAAAAAACTTAAAAATAGCCGGGCGCGGTGGTGCACGCCTGTAATCCCAGCACTTTGGGAGGCTGAGGCAGGAAGATCGCGAGTTCAAAGCCAGCCTCAGCAATGGCGAGGCACTTAGCAACTCAGTGAGACCCTGTCTCTAATAAAATACAAAAAAGGGCTGGGGATGTGGCCCAGTGGTCTAGTGCCGCTGAGTTCAATCCCTGGTACCCCCCCAAAAAAAAAACAAGAAAAAAAAAACTTAAAAATAATTGAGCCGGGTGCGGTGGCACACACCTGTAATCCCAGCACTTGGGAGGCTGAGGCAGGAGGATTGCCAGTTCAAAGCCAGCCTCAGCAATGGCAAGGCACTTAACAACTCAGTGAGACCCTGTCTCTAAATAAGTACAAAAAAAAAAAGGGCTGGGGATGTGGCCCAGTGGTTGAGTGCCCCTGAGTTCAATCCCCGGTACTAAAAAAAAAAAAAAAAAAAAAAAAACCTTAAAAATTGTAGTGTTTGGGGCTGGGGTTGTGGCTCAGCAGCAGAGTGCTTGCCTTGCACATGTGAGGTACAGGGTTTGATTCTCAGCACCACCATAAAAATAAATAAACAAAAAATAAAGATATTGTGTCCATGTATAATTAAAAAAAGTTTTTAAAAAATTGTAGTGTTTGATCTGGGCAGAAAAAAAAGGCATCATTTTGGGGGAGGAGAAGAACAAATTACAGTCCTTGGTGTGTGGCCTGGAGCCACCATCAGTTGTCTCAGGTAGTTCTTAGGGGCTACCAGGTACCTTGTGTGCGGGACTGAAATATGAGTTGGCAACTGAGAGGGAACTTCATTCTTTTTTTCAATTGTTACTATCCTTAAAATGTTTCTGGGATGTATTTTCAAATTGGAACTACTTATTTTTTAAGTAAAAAGAAAAATTATATGTTTGTATTTTGGAGCTAAAATATTCATTTTCTGTACTTTATATGCGTTGCTTCTAAGCATTTTAGAATGAACTCTGTAGTTCTGTCAGGTGTTAAATGTGAGACCTGACTATGTGCTTGTTGCCATGCTTATAGAAAATAGTGCCAAAGGAAAAAAAAACTCCAAACAAAACTCCTCAGCTTAAGGCACTCTTGTTAGTTAGAAGTTCCCATAGAAATTCTTATTTATTCTTTTTTCTTTATATCAGTGATCTGTACCTTTTTAAAACCTGAATATTGCCAGCCCTGACTAAGCAATATCAGTGTTTCCACGTCCACTTGTCAGTGGTAGGGGATGGTTGAGATGGAGAAGAGGAGGGAGGATTTGGCAAGTGGGAGGAAAGAGCAAAATTAAGATGAGTAGGAGAGAAAAGATAAATGGTTTTTGTTGTGTGGCATGGAGCCACCATCAGTTGTCAGGTAGTTCTTAAGGGCTGCTGGGTGTCTTGTGTGCTAGACTGAATTATGATGAAAGCAAGTAAAAAGTATTACAACAGCTGGGCACAGTGACATGCGTCTGTAATCCCAGCAACTGAGGCAGCTGAGGCAGGAGGATGGCAAGTTTGAAGCCAGCATCAGCAACTAGACAAAGCCCTAAGCAACTTAGTGAGACCCTGTCTCAAAATAAATAAAAAAGGCTGGGGATGTGGCTCAGTGGTAAAGCTTCTCTGGGTTCAGTCCCCAGTACCCAAAACAAAACAAAAGTATTAAAACAAGGAAAAGGATAGAATTAAAATGTAATCCAAATCTAGTAGGACATGTGCTTTCTTGGGAGCGTGAAGTTGTTTTTTTTTTTTTTTTGGTACTGGGGATTGAACTCAGGGGCACTTGACCACTGAGAGCCACATCCCAGCCCTATTTTATATTTTATTTGGAGACAGGGTCTCACTGAGTTGCTTATCGCCTAGCTTTTGCTGAGGCTGGCTTTGAACTCGGGATCCTCCTGTCTGAGCCTCCTGAGCACTGGGATTATAGGTGTGCGCCACTGTGCCTGGCTGGGATCTTGAAGAATTTTGAATTTATAGATGTGTATTTTTAGTAGTGAACTGCAATGTCAGGTATTAAAAATTTTTTACTTACTCTTCAGAGTTTTAGTAAAAGGTTTTCACTATTATTCCCTCAAGTTTGCAGTTAGATATACTGTTAGCATTCTTGGCTATATGCTCTTGGTGATTTTCTTAATCTCTCTGAGGTTGAGGGTCAGGGTCCTTCTTTGTACTGGAAATAATAATACTTCAGAGGGTTTTTGTGTGTATTATATCTGTAAAGGACAAGGGGGAGTGTCTGGCTTAGTGAATTACTACTGTTGTTTTAATAATTACCATTAATAATAGCTCCTTACACCCTAGTGGTAAGAGTGATGATGCTCTGAGCCAGGTGTGATGGTGCACACCTGTAATCCCAGCAGTTTGGGAGGCTGAGACAGGAGGATCTCGAGTGCAACACCAGCTATCAGCAATGGCAAGGCGCTTAGCAACTCAGTGAGAACCTGTCTCTAAAAAAAATATGAAAAAGAAAAAGTGGGGGGGCTGGGGTTGTGGCTCAGCGGGTAGAGCGCTTGCCTAGTACGTGCGCGGCCCGGGTTCGATCTTCAGCACCATGTTAAAAAAAACAAAGGCGTTGTGTACAAATAAATAAATAAATATTTAAAAAAAAAAAAAAAAGAAAAAGTGGGGCTTTGGCTGTGTGATATTGGGCAAATTCATTAACTTTTTAGAGCCTTGGTATCCTCATCTTTGAAAAGAGTATAATTAATCCTAGGCTGGACTTTTATTGATGTATTGTAGTTAGACTAGCACATGGTAGGTGCTCAATAAATATTTTAAAAAAATATATTTATTTATTTGTTTTAGTTGTACACAATGACTTTATTTTTATGTGGTGCTGAGGATTGAACCCAGGCTGCGCACTTGCTAGGCGAGCGCTTTACTGCTGAGCCACAACCCCAGCCCCATCAATAAATATATATATTTTTAATATTTATTTATTTGTTTTAGTTGTATATAATGCCTTTATTCTTACATGGTGCTGAAGAGTGAACCCAGGCCGTGCATGTGCTAGGCGAGCGCTCTACCGCTGAGCCACGACCCCAGCCCCCCCATCAATAAATATTAATTGCTAATTTTCTTCATGACATCTATTTGCTAGGGCTACCATAACAAAGTGACATAAACTTAGTGGTTTAAAGAACAGAAATTTAGGGGCTGGGGATGTGGCTCAGCGGTAGAGCGCTCACCTAGCACATGTGCGGCCCAGGTTTGACCCTCAGCACCATGTAAAAATAAAAAACGCATTGTGTACAACTAAAAGCAAATAAATATTTTTTAAAAAAATAAAGAACAGAAATTTAGGCTGGGCACAATGGTACACATAATCCCAGCAGTTTGGGAGGCTTAGGCAGGAGGATTCCAAGTTTAAAGCCAGCCTCAGCAACTTAGGGAGGGCCTAAGCAACTTAGTAAGGTCCTGTTTCCAAATAAAAAATAAAAAGGGCTGGGGATGTGGCTCAGGTTCAATCCCTGGCACCAAGAAAAAAATGATAATAATTTTTTTTTCTACCAGTTCTGGTTTCTTTTTTTGGCAGGGGTAGTGGTGATGGAGGTAGGGACCTAGGATTGAACCCAGGGGTGCTTAACCACTGAGCCACACCCCCAACCTTTTTTTTGTATTTTATTTAGAGACAGGGTCTCACTGAGTTGCTTAGGGCCTTGCTAAATTGCTGAGGCTGGCTTTGAATTCTTGATCTTTCTGCCTCAGCCTCCTAAGCAGTTGGGACTTACAGGTATGCCACAACATCCAGCTAAGGTTTTCTTTAGAAACCCAGAGGGCATTCTAGTGCAAAATGATGTGGTTTTGTCTGTGTGCATTTTATGGAGAGGAAGAGTTCACTGCTTTCACATCTGATTTTTATGGTTGTCTGGGACTGCTCCAGGTAAGTAGGTATTATGATGTTGGGGTGCCAGTTGTCATTAAGAGACTAGTTCCCATATTCCTTCTCTTCTCTCCTTAATCTGAAGTGAAGGGGTCGATTGAGTGACTGGACTGTGAGGAAGGGCTACTGGACCAGGCTAGAAGTTCTCAGGGAGAACTGAGCAGGCTGAGGCAAGAGCGCCAGTAATGCAGGTTGGGTGTGGAGAGAAGTCAGGTAGCAGGAGAGAGAGCCAGCCTTGGGCATTGTTGGCTGCTTTGCTCCAGAAGAGTAAGGGAATAGCCACAGTAAGTTTTGGAGGTCCAGAGAATATGTAAGGTATTGATTTAAAGAAATTGGAAAAAAAGCTATCTTTTTTTTTTCTTTTTCTTTTTACTATGGATTGAACTCAGGGGTACTTTATCACTGAGCAATATCCCTAGCCCTTTTTTAAAAATTGAGGTGGTAGGGTCTTGCTAAGTTGCTGAAATTGGCCTTCAACTTGTTTGTGATTCTCTTGCCTTAGCCTCTGGAATAGCTGGGTTAATCCCACCATACCTGGCTGGCTGGTCTTATCATTACCACTATTTCTGCCTACTCTTTCACAATATTCTTTTTCTTATTTTAGTACCAGGGATTGAACTCAGGAGCACTCAACCACTGAGCCACATCCCCAGCCCTATTTTGTATTTTATTTAGAGATAGGGTCTCACTGAGTTGCTAAGTGCCTCGCCATTGCTGAGGCTGGCTTTGAACACAATCCTCCTGTCTCACCCTCCGGAGGAGCTGCTGGGAGCTGCTGGGATTACAGAGCCACTGGGATTACAGGCGTGCACTGCCATACCTGGCTCTTTCACAGTTTTCTTTGGAAACTGCTTTTATTCTTTTAAATATCTTTATTTATTATTTATTTATTTTATGTGGTGCCGACCCAGGGCCTCATACCTGCAAGGCAAGCGCTCTACCACTGAGCTACAGCCCCAGCCCCATAAGCTTTTATTCTTTGAAGCATCAATAGTTGGCTTTATCTTGACTTCCTCTCCTCTCTCTCTATGCAGTTGCTGGGGGACTAACTTGTCTGTGTCTAACTTGCCATCCATATGCTGATGACTTGCAAATGTGTTTTTGTCCTTCACTCTGACTAGTTTTGTGATCTCCAGACATCTCCACTTTGATGTCCTAGGGGTATTTAGAAATGTCCTTATCATCCACTTCCCCAAGTTCATCTTCTTCCAATTTTCCTGTCCCAGTGAGTGGTACTATTACTTACCCAATCACTCAAGTCAAGTATTTGGGAGGCTTCTAGATTCCTTTTTCTGCCATCTTGTCTTCATAACATTTTCCTGGTCATCCCCACATCTCTATTCTGAGTTCAGAACTTCACCCTTTTACTCGAATATCTTCAATCACCTTCTAATAATTTTTCTTGACTGCTTTCAACAAGTTGCTGTCGAAGTGATCTTTGTAAATGCAGGTCTCATTGTATCTCTTCTAGTTTTTAAGGTACATTTCAAATGCTTTACCAAGTACTTAGACCCTTGGTGCAGTTCCTCCTATGCTTCCTGTTATTCCTTGCCTTCTGGGCCTTCACACAGGCACTTGAACTCTTCTTAGATGGCTTCTATTCTGTACTGGAAGCACTTCCTTACTCCTTTAATAACAGTGGTGGTAATAACAGTAACAAAAGAGGCTGATACTGGTGGAATTGTGATCTCTTGAGTGTGTGCCTGCTCTGCAATATGCATACCTAGCACTTCTATTGTGTAGCAACTGCTGGTTTGCTTCTATTTCACCTTGTTAGGTGTCTAAATTCTTTGAGACTAAGGGCTGGCTTTAATTGCTTGCACTTGATGGCACTTAGTAAATGTGTGTTGAATGAATGGTCTAAGCACTACATTGAGGATTTGGTACATCTTTAGGAGAATATCAATAGAAAAGCTGAGTTAGTGGCATCTGTTTTCCAGTCCTGTGCTTACCTGTTAGAACAGTAGCACCCCATCTATGTTGTGAGCAGCTTTGGAATAAGAGTTGCCAAGGGTTACTGTAATTATACTACTTATACTACTTATGGTGCAGGGGATTGTACCTAGGGCCTCATGCATGTTAAGCAAAGTGCTATACACTGAGCTTCACCTCTGGCCATATTATTATTTTTAAAAATAATCTTACATTGAATGCTGATGTGCAAAGGTGTTTTGTTTTCTTATGTTTGCTTTTGGCCAAAGAGAACCAGTTTGCTAACAACCCAGTGTCATGTGGTAACTAGAACGTTTTCACATTTTTAGAATAAAGTATAGGAAATTAATGTTATTTAGGCCTATGATGTACCAACCAATTGGTATATTTGGCAGGGATCTGATGATGTTAGAATTCTTTGGGACATGCCAGGTGTGGTGGTGCACATTTGTAATCCCAGCAATTTGGGAGGCTGTGGGTATGCAGCTTAGTGGTATACTGCCCCTGGGTTCAATTCCCAGTGCCAAAAATCAAAAGAATTCTTTGTGACATTAGTCCTTGCATTTCCACTTCTATGTAACATCTCTACTAAGTATAATTTTAGGTGCACAAAATTTTTTTTTTCTTTCCCCACTGTGTATAAATAGTGTTTGTAATCAATAGCCCAGAAAATGGGCAAGTTTGTAATGGTAGCCCACTTTCCCTTATCTGGCTCCTGATCATATTGATTATTTTTTGGCCAGCAGGGGGAGCTGAAGTCACTGATATGTGACTTCATCTCAACTGGCTTTCAGCAATTTATCCACCCAGGAGAAAGTAAGAAAAGCTTTACTGGCAACATGATCAGAGTTCACAATGAAGAAATGAAATACAAACGACTAAGAAGCATGTGAGAAACATTTGAAAAAAATACTTATTTATTTGTTTTAGTTGTACACAATGCCTTTATTTTTATGCGGTGCTGAGGATTGAACCCGGGCCGCGCACGTGCTAGACGAGTGCTCTGCCGCTGAGCCACAACCCCAGCCCCCGTGAGAAACATTTTAATTTTGATAAATAATCAAAATAATACGAGTCAAATGACAAGTATTTTTTACCTATCAAATTTGTAACTGAATTCTGCTTTTGAAAGGTGGTGAGTGGAGGACAGTCTCAAACTAATAGTAGAAGTATGCATTGGCCCCAGTTCTCCTGGAAGATACTTTGAGAGCATATATAATATTTTGACAGTAAAAGCATCCTTTAGTTCAATAATTTTACTTCTAGGAATTTGTCCTAAAGGGAAGAATAGATATACTTAGAAAGATTTGTGAACAAAGATATTCATAAGCAACATGATTAATGGGAAAATAAATGATGGTTTATTTAATGGTAGATCATTATACAACCAACCATAAAATATTATTTTTTGAAGAATTTTAAATTTTTTTTTTTTTAATATTATTTGCTTTTAGTTGTACACAATGCATGTATTTTTACGTGGTGCTGAGGAACGAACCCAGGTCGCGCACGTGCTAGGCGAGCGCCCTACTGCTGAGCCACATCCCAGCCCCAATTTTAAATGTCTTATGTTGAATGTATGCTAAATGAAAAATTCAAAACATATATATAAGGAAGATTCTAAATCTATAAATGATAAAGAATATATATACATACATATACACATATTTATAATGAATGTATTACATACACATACCTAGATAAAAGAATGGAGGGCTGGGGTTGTAGCTCAGTGGTAGAGGCTCTAGGTTTGATTCTGAGCACCACATATAAACAAAAAAAGATACATCAACAACATGCTGTAATTCCAGTGGCTCAGTAGGCTGAGATAGGAGGATCATGAGTTCAAAGCCAGCTTCAGCAACTTAGCAAGGTTGTAAGCAACTTAGCAAGACCCTGTCTCTATAAAACATAAAAAGAGTTGGGGATCTGGTTCGGTGGTTAAGTGCTCCTGGGTTCAATCCCTGGTATTTAAAAAAAAAAAATTTAAAAAAATATTAAAAAAAAAGAATAGAATGAACTATACTAATAATTTAGTATTTGCTTTTGGAAAGAGAGAACCAGTTTGCTGAGAGTCATTGTTATATGGTAATTAGAACTGAATCTACCGGCCACTTTTCTATCTTAATTGGCACCAAGGAATGTTTTGTGGTGAGGTGTTATATTAACCCAAAAGAAAAAAGATTAACCTCAGAAATTTAGGGTTTTACTTCCAACATCACTTCTATTTTGTAGGACTCAAGAATGGATTTATCCACAAATTTACTTAAAACACTTCTTGGAAATCTATTTTTAACTCTCAATACCTCTTGAGAAAACGCATTTTACAGATTTATCTGTTACAGAAAAATATACTCTAACTTTTCAAGCTTAAAAGTGTAATATTTTGTATTGAGATTTGGTAGATAAATTGGAATTTATCATATTCTGATTTCCTGTTTTCTCAATTGAAGGTGCTTGATTTTATTTATATTTTTGTGGTACTGGGGATTAAATTCAGGGCCTCACACACGCTAGGCTAGTGCTCTTCCACTGAGCTGCATCCTCACCCAAAGGTGCTTGATTTTTAAATTTAATCTACAGGCCAGGTACGGTGGCACATGCTGTAATTCCAGTGGCTCAGTAGGCTGAGATAGGAGGATCATGAGTTCAAAGCCAGCTTCAGCAACTTAGCAAGGTTGTAAGCAACTTAGCAAGACCCTGTCTCTATAAAACATAAAAAGAGTTGGGGATCTGGTTCGGTGGTTAAGTGCTCCTGGGTTCAATCCCTGGTATTTAAAAAAAAAAAAAAAAAAAAAAACTCCAGTGAGACCTCCTTCAGCCTCTTTAGTCATTTTCATTTATACTTCTTTGAATTTAAAAAGATTATTATTATTATTGTTATTATTATTATTATTTTTGTAGTTGTAGATGGACAGAAGGCCTTTATTTTGTTTCTTTTTATGTGGTGCTAAGGATCGAACCCAGTGCATCACACATGCTAGGCAAGTCCTCTGCTACTGAGCTATAGCCCCAACCCCTTCTTCTTTGGATCTTTGTCATCATTGCTTTTCCCTTCTGGATTTATTTTATAACCTCTCAGAATGATTTTATTTTATGTTTTATTAAGTGTTTTTTTAAAATTTGAGAATTGCACTTTACATATAGCTAAACTATAAATTGGTAGAAGGATAGGAGAATATATTTAAGTGTTCTCTTTGTTGTTAACATAGTTTGGTCTTTTTTTTTTTTGGTGTAGAACATCACATTGTCTTTAATAATTATTCAAAAATTCCTTTCTTTCTGGACTAGAACTCATAAATTATATTTTAAGTATAATTTTTTTTAAATATTTTTATTCATTTGCTTTAGTTGTACACAATGCGTTTTATTCAATGTATTTTATTTGTACGTGGTGCTGAGGATCGAACCCGGGTCGCCCACGTGCTAGGCGAGCGCTCTACCACTGAGCCACAATCCCAGCCCTTTTAAGTATAATTTAAATTTGTGTTTTGTAAATGCTTTACTTTTCATTTCTCCATGTTATAACATACTTGCCATTTTCCTGCCTACAGTATTTTAGTATATTCTATCTCAGTGGGCTCTTAGAGGTAACCCAGAGTAAGAATCACCTTGTTAGGTATAATGGTTAGAAAGCTTTAGTTAAAATGTACCCCTCTGGAATTTCCACTTTGGGCCCAATTTTGTCTACACAGGAACTGCCTAGAGCAAGTCTAGTTTCTCCTCTGCTGGACAGGCCTTCCTGTGTTTAGACAGCTTTTATCCTTGCTGAAGTATTTTCTAGGATGAAAATAAATCTGAGGTTTTACAAATGTTTCTCATTTCATGCACTTAGAAATCCTTTCCATCACTCAGTTCCCTTAGTTTTCTGACTCATTGTGGCATTTCATTATCAGAAAACTCATCTGTTTATCTGTAGAATGGAGAATTCTTTGTATCTTTTATACAGTTTGTGAAAATATTAAATTCAGCATTTGTAAAATGTTTCCTAAGATCAGTCTTTATTTCTTCATTTGGGGAAGTGCCTCAGCATCTATCCATAATTTTGTATGTTTAAATCATGCCTCGTTTATAGTAAATATTCTCAATTCTGTGGTCACTCAGGTTTTTAAAAAAACAACATTTTATTTAGAATTTTATCAAGACTTTCATGAAATTCAATATAAATCATATTTATGTTTTTTTTTTTTTTTTTTTCCTGTACTGGGAGTTGAACCCAATGGTGGTCTACCCCTGAGCCACATTCCCCAGCCCTTTTTATATTGAGACAGGGTCTCCCTAAATTGCCGAGGCCCAAACCTGTAGTCCTCTGGAGTCCCAAGGATTTTAGGGTGCTTGCCACTGCCCCTGGCTTAGATGCTTACTTTATTCTTGGAGACTTTGGATGGACTGACCGGCATGTAGAAGCTATGTTTCTTCCTCAGATTATTATTATTATTATTTTTTTTTTTTTTTTTTTGGTAAATTGAACTCATCGACCACTTTTTTTTGTATTTTATTAGATGTCACTGATGAACCTTTATTTTATTCATTTTTTTATTTACATGTGGGTGCTGAGAATTGGACCAAGGGCCTCACACATGCTAGGCAAGTGCTCTTACCACTGAGCCCTCTTCCTTAGATTATTAATGCTGATTTGCCTTTGATCCCATCTTCCATTAGAGATTGGCCAGTTTGGTACATTTGGAGTTGTAGAGACCTTGAGTAAATGGGAGTTAACTCTGGTGGCATTTAAAAAATTTTTTGTTTTATTTTATTTATTTCTTTGGGTACCAGGGATTGAACTCAGGGGCACTAGACTCCTGAGCCACATCCCTGGCCCTGTTTTTGAGACAGGGTCTCACTGAGTTGCTTAGCGCCTCACTTTTGCTGAGGTTGGCTTTGAACCTATCTTCCTGCCTTAGTCTCTCAAGTTGCTGACATTACAGGCGTGTACCACCACGCCTGGCCATTTCTAAAAATTTTTTTTCTAAAATATATATTTTTTTTATTTATTTGCTTTAGTTGTACACAGTGCAATCCATTTATGTTTACATGGTGCTGAAGATCGAACCCGGACCTTGCACATGCTAGGCGAGCGTTCTACCGCTGAGCCACAACCCTAGCCTGATTTCTAAATTTTTGTTCAGTGTCTAAATATGCCTAAGTGTCTAAATATGCCTAAAGTGTCTAAATATGCCTAAGAGTTGAACAAGGGGCTGGGTAAATGTTGATAAAGGAAACATCCAGATTCTCTCTTAGGATTTATAGAAGGTCACTTCTCTCATTTCACTGTCAGCTAGTATGTTCTCACCAGCTATTTTATAATTTATACTTAAATGCCTTTAAAACCCAGAGTCTATTTTGGGATTCAAGACTACCAAGCATATGATATGTCAGTTTGGAAGCATCTTGTTTGTTAATGATGAATTTGGTTCACTATTAATGATTTTGTATTATTTATTTATTTACTCACTCACAGTACTGGAGATTGTACTGTGGTGCTTTACTACTGAGCTATATCCCCAACCCTTTTTATTTTGAGACAGGGTCTTGCTGAGTTGCTGAGACTGGCTTCAAACTTTTGATCCTCTAGTGTCAGCCTCCTGTGTACTTGCGATTACAGGTGTGCTCCACTGAGCTTAGCTTATGATTTGTATGCTTTATAAAGAATAATTTAGAAATAGGTTTTCCTCCCTCATATCTTCTACAGTAAATATTGAAGCATATAAAAATTGTGTATCAGCTATTTTGCTTTGATTACTGTTTATATCCTATTTATCAAATGAACCCATCCAGTCTTTGATATCCAGCTTTTTATATATTTAAACAATCTCCCAGTAGCTTTGCGTTTACTTGTAAGATTTTAATTGTTGTTTTACCTACATAGATCTTTGTGCTCCTATACTTTGTGGTCTTTCATTGCTTTGCATCATTTATGTTGTGCTAGTTTGGAAAACGTTGTTTTTCTTCCTCCTCTTTCCCTTTACCATGCTATTTAACAATTTGAAATTTTTAATTTGAGCACCTAATTTTATATTTTGTGGTACTGTGGATCAAATCCAGGGTCTTACATGTGCTAGGCAAGTGCTATACCACTGAGCTATATTCCCAGTCTTTTTTATTTTATTTTTATTTTTTAAATATTTATTTTTTAGTTGTAGTTAGATACAATACTTTTATTGTATTTATTTATTTTTATGTGGTGCTGAGGATTGAACCTAGGGCCTTGCATGTGCTAGGCGAGTGCTCTATCGCTAAGCCACAACCCCAGTCCTTATTTTTTATTTTTGTTAAATATATTTTTGTTGTCAGTGGACCTTTATTTTATTATTTTGAGAATCAAACCCAGTGCCTCACACATGCTAGGCAAGTGCTCTACCACTGAGCCACAACCCCAGTCCCCCATCCCATTTTAAAATTTATTTTTTTAAATACATTTTTTAGTTGTAGATGGATACAATACCTTTATTTTATTTTTTTATGTGGTGCTGAGGATTGAACCCACTGCCTTATACATGCTAGGCAAGCATTTTACCACTGAGCTACAACTGCAGCTCCTTAAAATCTTATTTTGAGATAAATAAAATCACTAAGTTGCCCAGGTTGGCCTTGAACTTATGATCTTTCTTCCTCTATTTCCTGAGTACCTGGGTTTATAGGCACGTGCCATTGTTGCCTGGCTGGGCTCTTGACTTTTGTGATCTTGCTTTCAGTAAAAAAAAAAATTTTTTTTTTTTTTTTTTTTTTTTTTTAGTACTGGGGATTGAATCCCAAGATGCTTTGCTTCTGAGCTACATCCCCAGCTTTTTTTATTTTTTATTTCGAGATAGGGTCTCACTAAGTTCTCTAGGATTCAGCTAAGTTGCTGAGTCTGGCCTGGAACTTGCCATCCTTCTGCCTCAGTCACTGGGATTATAGGCATGTGCCATGGCAACTGGCTCAGTAAAATATTTTAAAGTCTATTTCTACACTTTATGTTGTATATTTTCCTTTAAGTGAAATTTTAATTTTACATGACAAAAGCCTAGATTTAAAAAAATTGGGTAGCCATATATTTTTAATTTTCAACTAGTTGTAGATGAATACAATGCCTTTATTTATTTTATTTTTTTATGTACAGAATGCTGGTTAAATGTTTTTATCTCTATTACAAGTGGGTCTTCTATGTCAATTTCTGAGTATAATTTAGAATCAAATCTGTTTTATATGCGTATATATCTTAGGAGGCTCTAATTTTTTTTCTAATATATAGTTTAAAATTTTATCTATTTCCTTCCTAAAGAAGCTTTGTGTTGTTAAATGTGTGTTGAACCCTACTTTATTACTACTACTGTGTTTTTCAGGCTTTGAATCATTGAGCTTTTAGAGTTAAAAGAAATCTTGCTTTAAGTTGATTAAGCTCTTTTGTTTTATACATGAAGAAATTGAGAGCAGTGAAGGCATTTGTCTAAAGTCACAACTTAACTTTAGTTGTAGACCTGAACCTAGAATGCTAGTCCAGCGTTAATTATCTTAGTCTTATGATTACTAGGGGATAGATATGTGCTCATCAAATTTTCATTAGATTGTATGCAATAAAAAGTTGTTGATTTACAGAGGAAAAAAATAAAATGATCAGTCTGCCTTGAAAGTAAGTTGATTGATCAGCATATTGTGTCTTGTTTTAGCACATACTCTCCTCAAACACTATATTTGTGGATCAGGGCATCTTCTTTATATGCTGGATAGTGCTGGCAATGCCAATGCCAAATTCATTAAAAAAAATTTTTTTTTTTAGTTGATGGACCTTATTTATTTATTTATTTATTTATATGTGGTGCTGAGAATTGAACCCAGTACCTCACACATGCTAGGCAAGCCCTTCAGCACTGAACTACAACCCTGGCCTGCCAAATTCTTTCTCTTTGAACTACCCTTTTTTTTTTTTTTTTTTTTTTAAATATAGAAGGCTTGCCAACCATCTGTTATAATATTCTTCAGGCAGAGTATAATACTGTTAACTTTTTTTTTTTTTTTTTTTTTTTGGTACTGGGGATTGAACTCAGGGGCACTCGACCACTGGATCACATCCCCAGCCCTTTTTTTTTGTATTTTATTAGAGACAGGGTCTCACTGAGTTACTAAGTGCCTCGCCATTGCTGAGGCTGGCTTTGAACTCGCGATCCTCCTGCCTCAGCCTCCCAAAGTGCTGGGATTACAGGCGTGCGCCACCGCGCCCGGCTAACTTTTGTTTTAAACTTTTAAAATAATATACTCCAGTCTTAAGTCCCTGCAGATAACCCTCCCAGTAATAGGATTTTGTGTTCCTTAAACTTTATTCATTTACTGATGTCTTAACTTCAGTCATTCCTTTAATTGACTGATTTTATCAGTGACATGTTAGGTCTTTCTCATTTCATTCTCTTTTTTATTTTGGTGGTGGTTGTTGTTTTGGTACTGGGGATTGAACCCAGGGGCCCTTTACCATGGAGCCACATTCCCAACCCTTTTTATATTTTAAGACAGGGTCTTGTTAAGTTGCTGAGACTGGCCTTCAATTTGAGATCCTCCTGCCTCAGCCTCTCTGGAGTCCCTGAGATTAAGGCATATATGCTCCTGCGCCCAACCTTGTTTCCTTCTCACACAGAGTAATTTAGAGTAACTTGAGTTTGAAGGAAATCCAAGTTTTGTTTACATATGCTGTTGGCAATGTATTTGCAAGCCTAACATGAAGGCAGATTAGTGCTCTGAGGTAATTTTTTTTTGGTACTGGGGATTGAACTCAGGGGCACTCGACCACAGGGCCACATCCCCAGCCCGTTTTTGTATTTTATTAGAGACAGGGTCTCACTGAGTTGCTAAGTGCCTCGCCATTGCTGAGGCTGGCTTTGAACTCGCGATCCTCCTGCCTCAGTCTCTGAAGTGCTGGGATTATAGGCATGCGCCACCCCACCCGGCTCTGAGGTAACTTTTCAAGGGGAAATAAATTGCAGAAGTATGGCTTGCTATTGTTTTTTATGCAAAATGGAATTGTATAGAATCTAAGTGTTATCTTGACTTTTTCTGTCTTAATAGTCTTATTGAGATACATTTTCCTTATCAAAATTTACCCATTTATGATGTACAAGTAAGTGAATTTTTAGTATATTCACACAGTTGTGCATTCATCACCACAATCTAATTTTAGAACATTTTCAATGCTCCCCTCCCCCCAAAGAAACTCTAGATATTAACAGTCAAACTCAATTATCATTTCTCTCCTCAGACCCTGGCAACCATTAATTTTCTTTTGGTCTCTATGGAGAAGTGTCTGGACTGGACATGTCACATAAATGAAATTATATAACATATGGTCTTTTTTTTTTTTTTTTTTTTTTTGGTACCAGGGATTGAACTCAGGGGCACTTGACCACTGGGCCACATCCCCAGCCCTTTTTTGTATTTTATTTAGAGACAGGGTCTCACTGAGTTGCTAAGTGCCTCGCCATTGCTGAGGCTGGCTTTGAACTCACGATCCTCCTGCCTCAGCCTCCCAAAGTGCTGGGATTACAGGCGTGCGCCACCACGCCCGGCAACATATGGTCTTTTATGACTGACTTCTTTGACTAAGTATTTGAAAACAAAAAATGAAGGATTGAACCTTAGTTCACATGCTAGGCAAGTGCTTTGCGACTTTAGCTTCATCCCCAGCCCTTTTTAAATCTTATTTTGAGACAGGACCTCACTAAATTATCCAGGCTGGCTACAAACTTGTTATCCTCCTGCCTTGGGCTCTTCCTCTACAGTAGCTGGGATTGTAGGCATGCACATCACACCTGGTGACTTAGCATGTTTTCAGGGTTTATTCATGTTATAGCATATGTCAATACTTTATTTTTTTTATTTTTTATTTTTTTTTTGGTACCAGGGATTGAACTCAGGGGCACTCAACCACTGGGCCACATCCCCAGCCCGTTTTTGTATTTTATTAGAGACAGGGTCTCACTGAGTTGCTAAGTGCCTTGCCATTGCTGAGGCTGGCTTTGAACTCACGATCCTCCTGCCTCAGCCTCCCAAGTGCTGGGATTACAGGCATGCACCACCGCGCCCGGCTTGATGCTATTATGAATGGAATTATTTTAAATTTCATTTTTACATTGCTTATTGCTAGTGTGTAGAAGTACAATTTTTATTTATATATTGCTTTGGTATCCTGTAATCTTATTGAACTTCATAGCTCTAATAGTTTATGGGTTCCTTAGGATTTTCTATATATAAGATTATGCCATCTGCAAACAGAAATTCATTTCTTCCTTTCTAATCTGAATGCTTTATATTTCTTTTTCTTGACAATTTGCTCTGTTTATAACCCCTGGTACAATGTTGAATAGAAGTAGGGAGAGTGGATCTGTTTGTTTTGTTCTTGATTTTTTTAAAAAATATTTATTTATTTACTTTAGTTGTACACAATGCAATGCATTTATGTTTACGAGGTGCTGAGGATCGAACCCGGGCCGCGCACGTGCAAGGCGAGCGCTCTGCCGCTGAGCCACACCCCAGCCCCTTGATTTTTTTTTTTAAATATTTTTTTAGTTGTAGATGGACACAATATCTTTATTTATTTATTTTTACATGGTGCTGAGGATCGAACCCAGTGCCTCACACGTGCGAGGCAGGTGCTCTACCATTGAGCTACAACCCCAACCCCTTGATTTTTTTTTTTTAAATATGTTTTTAGTTGTTGATGGACCTTTATTTATTTATATGTGTTTTTGAGAATTGAACCCAGTGCCTCATACATGCTAGGCAAGTGCTCTGACACTGAGCCACAACCCCAGCCCTTGTTCTTGATTTTTTTTGGTGGTGGTAGGGCACCTGGGATTGAACTCAGGGGCACTCTCAACCACTGAGCCACATCCCAGCCCTATTTTGTATTTTATTTAGAGACAGGGTCTCACTGAGTTGCTTAGTGCCTCACCATTGCTGAAGACTGGCTTTGAACTGGAGATCCTCCTGTCTCAGCCTCCTGAACCTCTGGGATTACAGGTGTGCACCACCGCACCCAGCTTTGTTTTTGATTTTAATGGAGAAAATACTTCTGCATAAGCTTTACTTATTTATTTATTGACACTGGGGATTGAACCCAGGGTTGCTTAACCACTGAGTTACATCCCCAAGACTTTTTAGTTTTTAAAATTTTGAGTCAGCGTCTCGCTAAGTTGCCTAGGGCCTTGCTAAATTGCTGAGGCTGATTTTGAACTTGCAGTCCTCCTGCCTTAGCCTCTAGAGTTGCTGGGATTACAGGTGTGCCCCACTGTGCCTGGCTCTAAATATGATTTTTGCTGTGGGTTTTTCCCATACCATTTATCAGGTTGAGAAAGTTTCTTTCAATTCCTAGTTTGTTGAGTGTTTTATTATAAAAATGTGATTCTTTTTATATGTTGCTAGATTCATTTTGCTTTATTGAGGATTTTTATATCTATATTCATATGGAATATTGTTCTGTAGTTTTTTTTTTTGAACTGGGGATTGAACCTAGGGGTGCTTTACTACTGAGCTACATCCCTAGTCTTTTTTGTGTTTTGAAACAGGGTCTTGTTAAATTGCTGAGGCTGGTCTCCAACTTGCAGTCTTCCTGTCTCAGCCTCCTAAATTGCTGGGATTACAGGTGTGTGCTGCTATGCCTGGCTGCTCTGTAATTTTCTTGTGATGTTTTTGTCTGGTTTTGATATTAGAGTAATAATGGAGTGATAATGGTCTTATTAAATGAAGTACAGTGTTCTTGGATTTATTCTGAAAGGATTTCTTGAACATTCATTTAGCAACAGTAAATAATTGCCTAATTACTCAATGAAAATAATACTTAAAAGTGTAACTAATATATATATTTTTAAAATATTTATTTATTTGCTTTAGTTGTACACAATGGGTTTATTTGTACGTGGTGCTGAGGATTGAACCCAGGCTGCGCACGTGCTAGGCGAGCGCTCTACCACTGAGCCACAATCCCAGCCCCAGTAACTAATATTTTTAAAAAATCTATTATTGTTATAGTAAAAAAAAAAAAAAAAAAAAAAAAACCTAGAAGTGTCTCTCTGCTATATTTCTGGGATGATTTAGGCAAACTCAGAAAAGGAGTCAGAGCTGGGCGTGGTTGTGCACGCCTATAATCCCAGTGGCAGGGGAGGCTGAGGCAGGAGGATTGCAAGTTCAAAGCTAGCCTCAGCAAAAGCGAGGTGCTAAGCAACTCAGTGAGACTCTGTCTCTAAATAAAATATAAAATAGGACTGGGGATGTGGCTCAGTGGTTGAATGCCCCTGAGTTCAATCCCAGGTACTAATAAAAAAGAAAGAAAGAAAGAAAAGGAGTCAGAAGTCAGTGGAATTGGAAGTGTAATATGCTTAACTAAAATTTTGCTGATTTGCTAATTGTTCTCTGATCACTTCTTAGCTTGGAATTTTAGCCATTTAAAATATCAGTGAGGGGCTGGGATTGTGGCTCAGTGATAGAGCACTTGCCTAGCATGTGTGAGGCACTGGGTTCGATTCTCAGCACCACATAAAAAAATAAAAATAAAGGTCCATCAACAACTAAAAAAATTTTTTTAAAAATCAATGAATAGAAAATTTTTTTTTTAAATTGACTACCATATAGCTTATAATGGTGACTAAGGACTTGGGTTTTCCAGAGGTATTATAGCGTTTAGTCATCAGTAGGCACTTACTAAATGTTTATGGATGGATGGGAATTAATGATATATCCAGTTTTTTGAAAATGAAAGGAGGGTTGAGACTGTAGCTCAGTAGTAGAGTACAAACTTAGCATGCTTGGGGCCCCTGGGGTTTAACTAACAGCACATACACATACATACCTAAAAGAAGAAAAAGAAAATAGTTTGAGTTAAGAATATAAGCATTACTATTGTCATGTTATAAAAATTAATGCCATGGCCTAAATATTAGCAGTACTGTCATATTTTGTACTGCCATCTTAGATATTCTGGGAATTGTGAGTAGTTTTCTTCCTACCCTGCTGTACAGAAGGATTTCCTCCCCCACCTTTTTTTTTTTTTAAGTTATACATGGACACAATATCTTTTTTTTTTTTAATATTTATTTATTTGCTTTTAGTTGTACACAATGCGTTTATATTTACGTGGTGCCGAGGATTGAACCCGGGCCACGCACGTGTTAGGCGAGCGCTCTACCGCTGAGCCACATCCCCAGTCCTGGACACAATATCTTTATTTTGTTTATTTATTTTTCTATGGTGCTGAGGATCGAACCCTGTGCCTCACATGTGCAAGGCAAGTGCTCTGCCTGCCAATGAGCTACAATCCCAACCCAGCCCCTTTTCCTCTTATACCACAGAAAATAGTTTCTTTCTTTCTTTCTTTCTTTCTTTTTTTTTTTTTTAATATTTATTTGCTTTAGTTGTACACAATGCCTTTATTTTTATGTGGTGCTAAGGATCGAACCCGTGCCGCACATATGCTAGGTGAGCACTCTACCGCTGACGCTGAGCCACAACCCCAGCCCAGAAAATAGTTTCAATTAGCTTATTTTTTCTTCTGCTAGTTGAAATTAATTAATTTGTGACAAATTTTGTTAAATTTGTGTCTAAATGTGATTATGGGAATAAATTTGGAATATCGTTGAAAATACTGAATATTGGATTCTGTAATTTTTGTCTAATTCAGAAATGAAAAAATGATTTTTGTTGAGGAAATTATATATAATTTCTTAGTGAATGAATGACAGAGGTAAGACGGGGGACTTTAGCATTTCCTGAATTCCAGTCATGTTCTCAGTAGCTTATGGTCTCTTTGATGATATTGTACTTAAGACAGTTTATATTAGAGATGTTTTTAGGTTTCATCATCTGCACAAAGGGATTCTGTCCAGGGGATTTTATCCGTCCATGTGTACCTATCTATAAATGATCTCAAACCAGTGCTCCTGTAACTTCTGCTTTCAAATAATCCCAGAGTCTGGGGTTGTTTGGAGCAGGTTGTCACAGCAGGACATGTCCCTGAAGATTGCTTTTCTGTCTTGAAATTCTATTCTATAATTCTATGCATCATATTCTATAATATTTGTATTTATTTTAACAAAAATATGTTTAATTTTACTGCAACATTTGATTAAATTGACACTCCAGTAAATTTTTTCCTGTTTATTCAGTGGCTTTAGTTACTCCTTTCTCCCTAGTTGAATATTCCTGTGCATACACAGAACCGAGTTCTAGAATCCAGGAAATTAGTGGGTTAAAAAGAAGTGTTCCGTTCCAAGAATGGTATGCCTCTCCTTTGGGGTGAACAGGTGTACCATTTTTCAAAATCCCTAAGTTTGCTATGTTGTCAGAGCAAAGATTTTACAAGTTTCGGGGGCTGAGGTTGTGGCTCAGTGGTAGAGTGCTTGCCTGGCACATGTGTGGCCTGAGTTTGATCCTCAGCACCATGTGAAAATAAATGAAGGCATCGTGTACAACAAAATAAATAAATATTATTAAAAAGATTTTACAGGGCTGGGATTGTGGCTCAGCGGCAGAGCGCTCGCCTCGCAAGTGCGCGGCCCGGGTTCGATCCTCAGCACCACGTAAACATAAATGCATTGCATTGTGTACAACTAAAGTAAATAAATAAATATTAAAAAAAAAGATTTTACAAGTTTCATTGTAATTTTAGAATTAGCAACTGACTTAAAAAAATTTTTAAATGTCTTTTGTGTATCTGTTGTGTTCTTTTTTCTCTGAGTATGTTTTCTAATTCCTGACTTTTTTATCAGGCCTTCTTCTGCTTGGCCTCTCAAAGCTGCCTTGAAGTTATGCATAGTTACCTTTATGTTTCAGTTGGATAAGAAGGCAGGTAGTTTCTTGGTAAAGTTTGGGCAAATTCTGACATTAACTATTTTTTTTTTTTTTTTTTTGGTACCGGGGATTGAACTCAGGGGCACTTGACCACTGGGCCACATCCCCAGCCCTTTTTTGTATTTTATTAGAGACAGGGTCTCACTGAGTTACTAAGTGCCTCGCCATTGCTGAGGCTGGCTTTGAACTTGCGATCCTCCTGCCTCAGCCTCCCAAAGTGCTGGGATTACAGGCATGCGCCACCGCGCCCAGCTCAACTGTTATTTATTTATTAAAATAAAATCTTTATTTTGTTTATTTATTTTTATGTGGTGTTGAGGATCAAACCCAGGGCCTCGCACGTGCTAGGCGAGTGCTCTACCACTGAGCCACAACCCCAGCCCAGATTTCTTAACTTTTGCTGGGCATGGTGGCACATGCCTGTAATCCCAGTGCCTTGGGAGGCTGAGGTAGGAGGATTGGAAGTTCAAAGTCAGCGTTAGCAATTTATCAAGGCCCTAAGCAATTTAGTGAGACTCTGTCTCAAAATAAAAAAGGTCTGGGATATAGCTCAGTGGTTAAACTGCTATGGGTTCAATTCCTAGTACCAAAAATTGCAATAAAATAAAAAATTTCTTAATTTGGGTTCTATTTTGTTTGTTTGTTTTTGGTACCGGGGATTGAACTCAGGGGCACTGGACCACTGGTCCACATCCCTAGCCCTTTTTTGTAATTTATTAGAGACAGGGTCTCACTGAACTGCTAAGTGCCTCGCCATTGCTGAGGCTGGCTTTGAACTCTCGATCTTCCTGCCTCAGCCTCTGAAGTGCTGGGATTACAGGCGTGCACCATCGCGCCCAGCTTGTTTGTTTTTAATGGGAATTGAACTCGGGTGTTTAATGACTGAGCCAAGCCCCCCCCCCTCTTTTTTTTTAGAGACAGGGGCTTACTGAGTTGCTTAGAGCTTCCCTAAAATGCTGAAGCTGGCTTTGAACTTGCAGTCCTCCTGCCTCATCCTCCAGAGCTGCTGGGATTATAAGCATGTGCCACCATACCCAGCCTTGATTCAGTTTATTCTGGTTTTCCTGCTTAATACTTTGCTAGTTAAATATTAACTTGAAAGCATGTATCAATTCAGTTTAATGATTTTAAGGGTACAATTTTAACATTGGTTTTTAAATAGGTAGATGTGTTTGTTCTTTTCTGTTATATCTGGAATAGGGTCTTAAATTTAATAGGTACTTACTAGATTTTTGTTGAATTAAATGCATTTAAAATTTTAGTATTGTTTTAGATTTATGATTGTAATAGTTTTTCTTTGAATGTTTTTAGGGAGTCAAAGTATTTTTAGATATAATACTATCTGAATTTATGAATGAAAACATTGTTTGCTGGAGTCTGTAGATAGGGATTTGAAGTATGAACTTGGTAGGATTTGAAGTATGAACTTGGTAGGAAGAGGCTAGAAAAGACATGCTGGTCTTTGCTGAACTCATTTTAACCTTTCAATTTTAGAACTACGGAAAATAGCTTCACTCAGTAATAATAACAATAGTTAAACTTATGAGAAAGATACCAATGTTATCTCCATTTTATAATGCAGAATAAGTACTTTGTGCAGCTGGTAAGTGATGAAACTGGGTATACCCCAGGATTCTGTGCTGTAAATTACTGTACTTTTTTCATGTGTTCAACAAATTCTTGTAAAATATCACCTTTGTGCCAGGTTTTGGACAAGGTCTCAGGGATGCAATGGTAAATAATAAAAACTGATTCCTTTTACTTTTGAAACTAAATGGTCTAGGCTGCAGGACTTTGCTCTGAGTTAATTGCTTTTTTTTTTTTTTTAAAGTATTTATTTATTTATTTACTTTAGTTGTACATAATGCAATGCATTTATGTTTATGTGGTGCTGAGGATCGAACCCGGGCTGCGCACGTGCTAGGCGAGCGCTCTGCCGCTGAGCCACAACCCCAGCCCGTTAATTGCTTTTTTAAAAAGCTAATTCTTTTTTGGCGGGGGTGGGGGTGGGGGTGGGGGGGTGGGTATTGGAGATTGAACTCAGAGGCACTTGACCACTGAGCCACATCCCCAGCCCTATTTTGTATTTTATTTAGAGACAGGGTCTCAGTTGCTTAGTACCTTGCTAAGTTGTTGAGGCTGGCTTTGAACTTGAGATCCTCCTGCCTCAGCCTCCTGAGTCACTGGAATTACAGGCGTGTGCCACTGTGCCCAGCAAAACTAATTACTTTTTCTAAGTGAAAAACAAAAGGGTAATCCCTTGTCCTTTTGAGATTAGTTTGGGCATATGAAGTCCCAAGTTTGTGACAGAATATTCTGTTTAAGAATTTTCTGGCTTGTTGGAAAGTCTGTGGTTGGGAAGTTAGAAAGCGCCGATTTGGAATATATTTATTGTATTGATGAGAGTAATAGATCCAAAATTGGAATAACCACAGTTCCTGCCTCTTAGGGCTTTTAGGCTGTCTTGGAAAGGTTTAAGGTAAGATTGGTATTTGAAAATAACCTCAGAGGAATTACAGAGAACAATTTAATCAAAAATAATATAGCCGGGCGCAGTGGCGCATGCCTGTAATTCCAGCACTTGGGAGACTGAGGCAGGAGGATTGCGAGTTCAAAGCCAGCCTCAGCAATGGCGAGGCACTTAGCAACTCAGTGAGACCCTGTCTCTAATAAAATACGAAAAAGGGCTGGGGATGTGGCCCAGTGGTCAAGGGCCCCTGAGTTTAATCCCCAGTACCAAAAAAAAAAAAAAAAAAAAAAAAAAAAAGAATAATATAGTGCTAGCTATTTCCATTGTTACTTGTTAAATGATAACAGTGGCATGGTGGAATATATAAAAAGAGTTGGAGGTAGATTTGTGGGTGAGAATGAACAAGGAATAATGTTGAGGAGGAATGGTCCCTTTTCCTAGGCAAAGAACACAGATAGGGAGGTTGATACAGAGTTATATATAGTAGGGAAAATATTTTCTGAGGAATAATGTATAAACTTATAAAATATGTAAGTAAAAGGAATGTAATATTCTAAAATATGACATTATTATGGTTTTGACTTCAGGTATAATAAACCTAAGTTGAGTTTAAATTCCAAGAAATGTTTTATGTTACATTATTCTAATGTATGTATGACTTCTGGAAGTCCAAAAGTCATGCAAATGTCAGGATTGGTTGATACAATGGCTTAATGCTATTACCGAGGTTCTTGGTAACCATCTGTTTTGCCCCCTTTGATGCTGGTGGTGTCTTAAGTTTGGGGGCAAGGAGATCTTAACAAATGAAGATGTCATCATCTGAGGGACTGTTTTCCTCCATCTCATTTTTATGATGAAAGAAAATTTTCTCACAGTTCTCCCTCGGAGGCCTCCCAGATGGCCTCTGTTCGTGTCTCATGTCCATTCTTGGGTTTAAACTTATCAGAATAGAGTGGATATTAGAGAATCAACCAGACTTTTCAAAGAGTGATTTGGAAGATGAGAGTATGTGTTTTCTTCTTGACATACAGTGTTTCTCTGGGGGATATTTTAAGAAAGTTTATTTCTTTCTTTTTTTTTTTTTTTTTGGTACCAGGGATTGAACTCAGGGGCACTCGACCACTGGGCCACATCCCCAGCCCTTTTTTGTATTTTATTTAGAGACAGGGTCTCACTGAGTTGCTAAGTGCCTCGCCATTGCTGAGGCTGACTTTGAACTCGTGATCCTCCTAGCCTCAGCCTCCCAAAGTGCTGGGATTACAGGCGTGCGCCACCGCGCCCGGCGAAAGTTTATTTCTTTTAAGACTTTGTGTCCATATGTGTGTGTGCACATTTGGATGCTCTTATAAAAATTGGTGCCTAAGCAGAAAGACATCTGATTTTAGATAAGAATGTAAAACAGGGGTGGGGGATATGGCTCAGTTAGAGTGCTTGCCTCACATGCACAAGGCCCTGGGTTCAATCCTCCGTACCACACACACAAATGTAAAACAGGTTGACGGGTTTAAATGCCATAACACTGTAATTTCCTGGGCTAAGTAATAATAAGAGGGGAAAGTTGGAGTTTATTTTTCTTCCAAATGTATGGTTTTAAAAATTAGCATTTTCTACCTTTATCCTAATTCCCTGGAAAAATGTATTTCATAACCTTTTTTTGGGGGGGGCTAATTAAACCTGACAGTCACATTTTTAAGGGTTGGGCTAGATTATTATTATTTTTTAATATTTGTTTATTTACTTTAGTTGTACACAATACAATGCATTTATGTTTACATGGTGATGAGGATGGAACCCGGGCCGCGCACGTGCGAGGCAAGCGCTCTGCCGCTGAGCCACAACCCTAGCCCCTGGGCTAGATTATTTTGTGATGAGTTTCTGAATATAATATTTAAGTATATATTGCGAAGGGCTTTACCTTATTTGGGGTGTGTGTGTGTTTTATCCCATTCTGCTTTAATTTAGATTGCAGATCAGATTAGGGCTCTAGTTCGCCACCTATTGGTCCTAGAATTGGGTGTTAACATCCTCTTGCTGTCTTCTGTGGACTACAGAATATGTATTTATGTGGAGAAATGTGTGTTTATATTTTTAAAACCTTCTTCCCAGGATTACATGTATTATTCTTTGTGTAATTGGACCCTTTGCCTAGAAGCTGCTTGCTTTTGATATTTGAGGACCATGACTATGTTTGAGGATGATTTTTTTTTGAAAGAGTACAAATGCAGACTCTGAGAAACATAGGTGCAGATGCTGTAGAAGCTGGTTAGTGTAACTTTTGTGGGCAGACTAAAACTGTTCCGTAACGTTAGGCAGGGTGTGTTTTGAGGAGCAGAAGTGGCGCATAACACCGGATATTGGTTCTGGTAAACCACTCACACACACACACACACACACACACATACACACACACACACACACAAAAAGTATTGAGCATTTTCATGTTCCTTTTTGGTAGCAGACCATATACTTCTCGTGTGTAGACTTTGATAATTTTTTTAAAGTCATTTTTTCTTTAGCTTTAAAGGTGGTGGAATTTTATTTTGTGTAGATGGGAGACTTTGCATTATATTAGTGAATTTTTAAAAAACTAGAAGTAATTTCAATATTAATATCCTATTTTGGGAAAGGAATAAAATAAATAACGTGCTGACAAACTGATCATGAGGAATAAGGTGCTACCACGTTAAACAATCTCTGGTGGGAAAGTGGAAAGTTTGCTTTTTGTTCTGAGGTTGGGTTTCTCTATGGAGTTCTTTGTTAAACTTTTAGCATAGCACTGAACTTCCATTTGGTGGCGGCAGGAAGCATAAATGCTCATTGTGTAACGCCTTTTGCCTGTTTTGCGGATCTGCCAAACCATGACACCCAAAACAAGACGCGTGCTTCTTAACGAAAACTACAGTTCCCAGCGGGCCCGGCGTTGGTGGGCCATCACTTCCCCCAGGCTCCCGGCTGCCCCTGCCCGGGCTGGCCCGGCGCGGTTCCTGGCATGCGCCTGCGCAACGATGTGCCTCCCTCCCTCCCCCCGCCTCCGGCGGCTGCGGAGCGCGGCGCTGGGGCTAGTGCCCAGCCGTGCTGCAGTGTACGGAGGCAGGCTGTAGGACAAAGGGCGGGTGGCAAAACCCGCTTCACTGGTCAGGGAGCTTCCTGCTTGTTTCAACGCACGGTTGGCCCTGGGATAGTGTGGCAGCGACGGCCTTAGCCTCTTTACTACACAGTGCACACAGTTCCTCGCTCACGTCCTCTCGCTCCGCGGCGCCAACCCGCCCTGCCCCTCATAGCCGGCGCGCGGCACCACCAGCCCAGCGCGGAGGGAATGTGACGGCGTCAGCGCCTCAGGTTAGCCTCACCTCGGCCGGAGCCAGGGGCCCGCTCTGCCTGCCGCATTGCCTCGTGCCGCTGTTGCACGTCCGAGGCAGTGGGGCCTGGCGCGGCTTCCGCAGACGGAGGTGCAGAAACAGCGGCCGCGGCGAGGAGCCATGACTGAGGCGGCGGCGGCCGCGCCTCCTGGCGGCCCGCGGGGGCGGCGCGGCGGGCGCCCCCTGGCGGCGCGCCGGGGCGGAGCGGCCCTTCGCCGCCGCAGCCGCAGCCGGCGGAGGCGCTGCTGTCCCTCCTCCCCGTGTCCCCGGCGCTCGCCCGCTCGCTCGCTCGCTCCATTCTCCCTCCGCTTCAGATTAAAGGGGGGGGAGGGAAAAGGAGCTCGGCCGCCATTTTCCCAGTGCCGCCGCCACCGCCGCCACCGCTCGCCGAGCCGGCGGGAGAAGCGAGCATCGCAGCGAAGCCGGCTTGTCTCGCCGCTGCGGCGCGGGGGGCGGCCGGAGCGCGCTCCCCGGCCGGGAAGAGGCGCCCGGGGGTGGCGGACGGGTGCGGGCTCGGGCTGCAGACGGCGGCGCTTGTTTGTGCGGGGCGGGGGGGCAGCTTCACCCTCTGCCCCCGCCCGCCCGGCCGGGCTGCGGTACCCGTCTGTGCTCAGGCCCCGCCGGAGCGAAGGAAGGCCGGAGAAAGGGCCCGAAGAGAAGAAAAAGCGGCCGCTCCCCGCCGCCGCCTTCCCCTCCCCCTCCGCCTCGCCCCCCCGCCCGGAAAGTCAGGGCGGCTCCGGGCGCCGGGGGGGAGGAGAGCGGCGGGCCCGGCCGGAGCCGCCGTCGCGCGCCCCCGCCCGCCGGCCCTCGGCGCCCAGGCCGGGGGGCTGTTTGCAAACTGCGCCCATTTTGTGGGGCCGAATCCGCCCGGGCTACGCTCCTCCATCACGTGGTAGGTGCTGCTTCTGCTGCTCTCCTCCTCCTCCTCCCGCTGCCCTTTCTCCTTCTCTTCGCTCTCCCTGTGGCTCCCATTTCTTCCTCTCTTTGTTAGTTGTAACTAGAAAGGCAGGGCAGGGGAGGAAAAATCCCCGGAACTTTAAATGGCCTCTCCGGGCTTCCCCGCTGCGGGTCCGGGCTGGGAGTCGCCCCAAGGGCGGGGGTGTGCGGGGGCCCTTCCCCACCAGCTGCCGCCTCGTTCGCTGGGCTTTCCTTTGGCGTTCTATTTAAAAAGGCGGCCTGGAGAACATGGTTTATTCCTGTTTAAAAAAAAAAAAAAAACCCAAACAAACTCTGGCTTTCGCCTTGAACTTCTCTTGACTGCTAAAGGCCTTTTTCTTTGCTCGAACACATATCTCGAGCGTTTCCCGGTTTGTATCACAACTCTGATTGTTTCATATATTTATTATTTTTGCTGCCTGTAAATTGAGGTCACTTACGTTTTCAGATCTAGTCCCCCTCAGGCGGACGTGTTTTTTTTTTTTAAACTAAAGAGGAAGAGGCATTTGCTTTTGAGTGAGTTGGAATCTTAATGCTTTTTGGGGGGGGCCTGTTTTCCGGCTGACGATCTTTAGATTCTCAGCAAATACTTTAATTGTTTTCCATATGATACAGCCTTACTCTCGTGTTTAACTTAGAAATCCTTTTGTTTTCAAATGTTGGAATCCCAATGTGGATTTTTAGAGAAGCACGTTACTTAACTATTGCTTATTGATTGCCTTAGGGGAGAAGGGGTGACATGATGGCGCCACTTTAAATTGCTCTTTCCTCCTCCTGTTTTCCCCCCTCCTTTTATCCTGGAGGTCACTGGAGCATTTTCCGTGACCTATTAATAAAACTGCACTTGAGGGTGTTAGGAGAACAACTCGTAGGAGCCAGAGTTTTGCACCTTAAGGGTCGGAAGACCCGAATTCCGCGGTCCCCAAAGTTCTGAGTAATATCTCCAGTCCTTCAACCTCGTCTCCCTCCCTTCCATTCACAATCCTGGTGTTGCCATCTCCTTTGTCACGTGGCTAGCAATCATTGTGTTTTTTTTGTTTGTTTTGGGGTGTATGTTTATATTTTAAAGTGTAGCTCAGAGTGACCTTCCCTCTCCCATTGAAGAGATTAAAATGTTTTAGTTTCTTTCAGAGTCGAAAACATTTTTTTAAAATAAACGATAAAATTACATAATCTTCGCCTTGCATAATCATGATATAGTTATAGATTGTTACTGAACTTCGCTTCAAAAGTACTTTCAAGTAGTACATTAGAATTTCTTTTCCATTTCTCAGAATGGTCTGTGGTTCGCTTCCCCCCCCTGCTTTTTGGGTCATTTAAAGTACCACTATTTACAAAGGCTTAAGTGGGTGTGTTTCCCCTCCCCCTTCTATAGGCTGTACTTGGTTCCTTACATACTGTTTTACCAATTTAGATCATTTCAATTGTCTGTAGGCATTGCCATTTAAGACTTTTTTTTTCTTCCTCTTTTAACAGTGTATACTTTTGGGTAATGTGTTCTACCTAAGGATATTTCATTAATATTTGTTACGTTTTTTTGATGCTGAGCATTTTTGCTTTTAATTCTGTAGCTTTAGAAGAATGTTATTATCTGTTACTTCATTTCAGTTTTCCCCATAATTGGGGTAAATTTCTAATGGAAAATACAAAGTACATTTCTCTGTTTCTACACGGGTTACTAGACACTTTTTCAATTAAAAAAATCTAGAGTTAAACTTTTTTTTAAAGTAAATATAAAATGTGACTCTTAAGTATGCATTGATCTGTTTTATCATGTATGTTTTCAATGGTTTGGGCCATTTTCTTTGCTAACAGTTACATCATGTCATGTGATAATGTGCAGTGTGATGTGTAGTTCTAAAAATAAGGCAAGGTAGAAATGCTCATCCCTTAGGAATTTAAAAAATGTATTATAAATGTGAGATAACTACCCTCAGTCATGGAATTTTGGATTTCCAGGAGGTTTATCTAAAAAAGTATACAATTCCTTTGACTTTCAGTGTTTTGGATATATTTGTTAGTGATCTAATAATTTGAGGTGGTTATCTATTTCTCAAGTGTGAACCAATTGGAGGGAAATATTAGATATTAAAAAGGTCTGTATTCTGGTGAAGATGGTTGTCATTAATAACTGCCTTATTTCAGTATGTGAAATAAGTGTGTGTGATTTGTTGGTTGTACAGTTGAGAGTGCTCAGTGAAGTAAAGTGTTAGAGCTTTTGTGATAGGGTGGTATGTTTTTGGTCTTTCCACCTCTAGGAATCTCTTGAAGTATTGAGATGTGTTTTTGCTTCTCTCCTGAAAGCCTTATTCAGAACTTTAGTATTTATGACTCTTATGCTTTACCCCAGTGATATATTAAATTTGTGCCTGCTTTTCTTTCTTCCTCCCTACACGTATTATTTCTGTGGTTAAACCTGTAGAGCACTCTTTGATTGTTAGGTGACTTATCATTATCCTGTTGAGGAAAATTCTGGAAACTAGAAAATGAATAAGCCTTAGTTCACTTGTGAACTTTTATCAAGGAAAGAAGAAAGGAAAATAACTATAGTTCCCCCACCCCCACCTTTCTAAACATTGCCAGTATACCCTTTCATCTTTAGTAGTGCTACAGTGTAACCAGCAGTGTCTCTCTATCCTGTTATTGGTTTGACCACAGATTTTAATTATATTTTTAAGCAAATAACAAGTTTTAGCGTTGTTCTTTGATATGACCTGATTGATTCATGTAATCTATAAACATAAGGCCTTTGGTTGGTGATGCTTGAGAATTGAGTAGTTCTAGTTAGGCTCTTTTTTTGAGTAAAGCTTAATTATCTGTTATATTAGAAAAGCATTTTTTAAAAAATGTTCTAAAAAACGTTAAACTAATCCATACTGGATTTTTGGAACAATAATAGAGAAAACCATGTGTTTAAACAGCAATACTTTTTTTTTTTTTTTAAATGTGACTCTTAAGTATGCATCGATCTGTTTTATCATGTATGTTTTCAATGGTTTTCAGTGCCTCACACATGCTAGGCTTCTTTGGGTGGGGCTTTTCTTTTTCTTTTGTCTTCTTGGTGAAGTCATTAAGACAGATTCTAAGTTTCTTTTTAGAAATGTATATATTTAAAAAAATTTTTGTTCTCCCCCCACCCCTGGACCTCTCCATTCTCTTGAGTCCCGAGGGGAAAGAATAGTGTAGACCAAATATGTGGTAATGATAACTAGTAAGTTACCCTCCCAAGTGTGCATTCTGGTCTTTTTTCTATGACCCCCAATTCTCCCCTTAATGCACAAGTAACAAGTAATGCATCACTTACCACCTGTCTGTATTCTGGTAGCTTTTAAATGTTGGAGACCTCTAGTACAGTGGAATATTTGTCTTTCTTAATTCATACTTTTATAACCATACTGTATTCATTGAGTTTTGAGCTCACATCTCTGGGAATGGGAAGTGTGGATGAGAAAGTCCTATTTTGCATTATTAATTATTACATTGACAGGAATATTTTTGCACAGCATTTAGTGTGCCCAGAGGCTAGTGTCAATTTATTAAGATAGAAATTATAATTTAAATATACATCTTCAGAAAGCAACATGGCTTAAAATACTTAGTGTACAGATTAACAACAACAACAACAACAACAAAGCAAAAAGCAACAAAAACAGTCCTATTTTAGGAAAAGATATGGTCCAAGCCTTTTATTGCACTGTCAGGTCAGGTGTTTGGGGCCATTTTATTTGAGACACCTGCACTGTGCTCCTTCATAAAATGAGCAAGCGGGAGGGCATTGGTGTAAAATATGCTTCCTGCGATCTGGTACAATTTGAGCAGTCAAGGTAGAAATATTTATTTATTTATAACTTTTTAAAGTTGTTGATGGACCTTTATTTAATTAATTTTTTATATGCGATGCTGAGATTTGAACCCAGTGCCTCACACATGCTAGGCAGGTGCTCTAACACTGAGCCACAACCCTAGCCCAGAGAAACTTATTTAAATTGGAGAAAGTGGGAAAGAAAAGTACTTTAATACTAAATAATTAGTGATGAAATTTACTTTGGGATTTGTTTCCGTGTTAAGCCTTGTGCCTATCTTTTAGGATTCTGGGTAAAATATATAGAAGAAAGGAAGCCAATAAGTGTGATTTGCCAAAAAACTTGGACTCCAAAGGCTGCAATAGATACTTTTTCTGTATGTGTTAGACTGTTTCTGGTTATCCAGTATTCCCCCTATCCCCATTGAACCTTCTCATGCTTTCCCAAGTGCTTTACTACTGAGCCACAATTCCAGTCCACTTTTTCTTGTACCAGGGATTGAACCCAGGGGCACTTTACCACTGAGCTACATCCCCAGTTCTTTTTATTTATTTGTGAAACAGGGTCTTGCTAAGTTGGCGAGGGTCTTATTAGGTTGGTATGGTTGGCTTCAAATTTGTGATCTTCTTGCCTCAGCCTCCGAGTTGTTGAGTCCCTGAGAGTATTAGGTGCATACCATCAAGTGCCTGACTTTTTCTTTCTTTAGACAGGATAAAGGTAGAGAAGGAAAAAAAAAAAAAAAAAAAAAAAAATGAAAAGCCTACCGAGCCTGCTGATAATAGCTGGTTGTCCAGGTTAGAATTTAAGTTCTACTTTAAATTTACAAATACAGAGTATGTGGAAACCAATTTCATCAATGTAGCCAGCACAATTCATACTGGAGAAATGAAAAACTCCAGTCCTCTGGAAAGGAAAATTTAAAGATTGTATGTGAAGATTTTAAATCTTTGTGCCAACAGGTCTATCTGGGTGGGGGAGACTTTCTAAGTTTTTATTTCTCCATTGGGTAGTACAATGTGGCTAATAATAGATGTTTAATAAAAGTTATTTTTTGCAAGATTTTGCTTTTCCAAGATTTTAAGCCAGCTAAATAGAATTTTAACATGTGAATTCTCTCTACCAGGGACATTAGCCATGTTTTATTATTGTTGACTGTGAGTTTGCCTTTCATTCTCTAATATTAAATTTTTTAGAATTAAAAATTTTCTCCCAGCTTTTGAGAGTCAGGAAATGTAAATTAGAGGTACATTTAGTGTTTTTATCTAAATGTTATCAAGATCTTTGGTTCTTGTTACTTGAACTGGGAATCTAAAATGAGATCTTACTCTGAATTTTAAGTACAGCAGATTCTGCCCTTGCTTGGAAAGAGTTGCTTGAGTGGCATCAAACTTAATGCAGCCTACTCACCTTTTAATTCGTTTTTTAAAAGGAGCAGTTTAAAGGTCAGTCCTGGTCAAATTCACTTAGACTGCAAAGTGTTGGATACTAAAAAAGGTGAACAACAATTTTGCTAAGATGTTAAACCAAAAATTGTTAAGAACTAGTATCTAGGCTTTCTTCTGGTACTTGCTGTTTGGCCTTTGTGTGACTGCTTATTAGCACCTCCACCAGAGGGTGTGAAGGGATAGAGGCTAAAAGCTAATTAGTGAGTGTGTGTCTTGTCTGATGTTTGCTAGTATAGAGGCTTTATGGAAATCTATTGGGCGAAGGAGAGTTGGCTTGCTTGGCATGCGCCAGGACTGGAAACAACAACAACAAATCAAAACCCTAAAAGAAATACTAGTCTTTTTTTTTTTTTTTAATATTTATTCATTTACTTTAGTTGTACACAATGCAATGCATTTATGTTTACGTGGTGCTGAGGATCGAACCTGGGCCGCGCATGTGTCAGGCGAACGAGGCAAGCGCTCTGCCTCTGAGCCACAACCCCAGCCCCCGAAATACTAGTCTTTTAAGTTGAACTGTCAGGAATATTGTTTCATTAAGTTGTATACTACCATGGAGAATGTTTGAACACCTTAAGAATATTATATGTTGGGACTGGGAGGGCTGGGGTTGTGGCTCAGTGGTAGAGTGCTCACCTAGCACATGTGAGGCACTGGGGGTTCGATCTTCAGCACCACATATAAATAAATAAAGGTGTTGTGTCCAACTACAACTAAAAAATAAATATTTTTAAAAAAGGAATATTATATCTTAAAAATAGGGCTGCAATTTTTTGCAGTTAATGATTTATTCCTTACTATTTGCTTTTTGCCTCTTGAGAATAAAAGAAGAATGTTAGTATTAACTTCTTTTTCTCTTTTTTTGGCACTGCTGGGTTTCAAATCCAGGGCTTCACACATGCTAGGCAAATGCTCTACTACTGAGTTAGTGACCCCAGCCCCAGTATTCCCAGTATTAACTTTTAACATTTCCCTGGCATTTGAGAAGACTTTTTTTTTTTTTTTTTTTTTGGTACTGCAGATTGAACTCGGGCACTCAACCACTGGGCCACATCCCCAGCCCTTTTTTGTATTTTATTAGAGACAGGGTCTCACTGAGTTGCTTAGTTCCTCTCCATTGCTGAGGCTGGCTTTGAATTTGCGATCCTCCTGCCTCAGCCTCCCAAGTGCTGGGATTACAGGCATGTGCCACTGCGCCTGGCTGAGAAGACATTTTTAATCATTAATTCAATTTAAAAGGGATAAGGTAGATTTCAGTTGGATTTCTGGAATTTGGCCATGGACTTTGAAGAATAACCCTTTTGTTTTGAATTGCTTGAACTCTTCAAGAAATCTGATTTTAGGATTGTTCAGAAGTACTTGTGGGCTGGGATGTGGCTCAGTGGTAGAGCGCTCGCCTAGCACAGGCACGGCCCGGGTTCGATCCTCAACACCACGTACAAATAAACGCATTGTGTACAACTAAAGCAAATAAATAAATATTTTTTAAAAAAAGAAGTACTTGTATCATTAGTGTGTTAGAAAGAAATAGGATAAAAGTGAATTTTTTCCCGTTTTCCCTTTTGTGAGCTAAAGACTGGTAGTAACTTTGAGTTCAGTGATAGGATATGAACAGGATAAGTACCATTCATGGTTATCAAAATATTTCTGTTTATATATGTGTACATTTACTATGTGGGAACATACTTATTATGTGGTTTGATCTTTTGAAAATTTAAGTTTTTTGTTTGCTATTTACATTTCTTTAGTGAAAGAATTGGATATGTATATCTTTGTGTACCCATTAGAGTAGTTCTGTTGGATAGATTCCTAGAATTGTAGTTGCTAGGTAAGGGTTTGTATAATTGCATGTAAAATTGATAATCCCTTTAAATGCCATGGAGGGCTGGGGATATAGCTCAGTAGTATTCTTGCCTAGCATGCATGAGTCCCTGGGTTTGATTCCCCAGAACTGTAAACAAGCAAACAAAAAACAGCCATGGAACCAAATTGAATAATTTAAAAAGCATAGTTAAAAATTTTGTCAATCTAGGTGTAGAGCGGCTTGGGCATGTATGTGACTGGAACACATGAGGTGGATGAGGTCTGTCCTAGATTTAGTTGATACCTGCTTCTTGTTAGATTGTTGTTTCCTCATGATCAGACATTCCCATTAGCTTTCTAATGGATCTTATTCTGATTTATTCGGTGTAAAATGTTCATGTTACTTAAGATACATTGGTCTACTATGCTGCATGTAGGGGATAGATAGAAAACACTCCATAACCCTTCAAGAAATACACGGTCTACCTGGGCTTGATGGCTAATGCCTCTAATCCCAACTACCCAGGAGGTTGAGGTAGGGCGATCATTAAGTTGGAGACCTGCCTGGGAAATTTAGTGAGACCCTGTCTCAAATAAAAGGACTGGGAATATAGCTCAGAGGCAGAATGTTCCTGGGTTCAATCCCCAGGATCACAAAAGGTGTTAAAAAAAAAAAGAATTGTGAGTTTTATACTGGCTGCTGTTGCTCAGTATATGAGCATGTCATTTTGACATGAATGAACATCTAATTTTGGACCTGAACTTTGAAAGAGCATGAGCAAAGGTGGAGGAGCATAGAAGAATCAGGAAGCCTCTGTTCAGTTCCTTGGCCCATTTATTGATTGGGTTATTTGTTTTTTTGGTGTTAAGATTTTTGAGTTCTTTATATATTCTAGAGATTAGTGCTCTATCTGACATGCATGTGGTAAAAATTTGTTCCCAATTAGTAGGCTCTCTATTTACCTCACTGATTGTTTCTTTTGCTGAGAAGAAGCTTCGTAATTTGAATCTATCCCATTTATTGATGCTTGATATTAATTATTGTGCTACAGGATTCTTATTAAGGAACTTGGGGCCTAATCCCAACATGTTGGAGATTAGAGCTTACTTTTTCTTCTATTAGGTGTAGTGTCTCTGTATCCCACTCCTTGGTCTTTCCCAAAGGACTTAAAAACAGCATACTACAGGGACACAGCCACATCAATGTTTATAGCAGCACAATTCACAATAGCTAAACTGTGGAACCAACCTAGATGCTCTTCAGTAGATGAATGGATAAAGAAAATGTGGTGTATACACACAATGGAGTAAGTATTACTCAGCAATAAGAGAGAATAAAATCATGGCATTCGCAGGTCAGTGGATGGAGTTAGAGAATATAATGCTAAGTGAAGTTAGCGAATCCCAAAAAGCCAAATGCCAAATGTTTTCTCTAATATAAGGAGGTTGATGCACAGTCGGGTTGGGATGGGGGGAGCATAGGAGGATTAGAGGAACACTAGAATGGCCAATGGGGAGGGAGGGGGCAAAAGGGCGAAGAAGAAAAAAGATGGTAGAATGAGATGGATATCATTACCCTAAGTGCATGTATGAAGTCACAAATGGTGTGAATATACTTTGTATACAACCAGAGATATGTAAAAATGTGCTCTACAAGTATAATATGAAATGTAAAAAAAAAAAAAAAAAAAAAAAAACCAGGAAGCATGTATGAGATTCAAGTGGCTGTAGGAAGAAAAGGCTGGAGATAAGGTTGAATGTTAAAGGGGGCAAATATATGCTGTGCGAGGAGTTTGGATTCATTCTTGCCCTAGAATCATTAGAGAATTTTAAGCACCAAATGGTGGGATTTATGTTTCTCCCTTCCTCCTTTCTCACCGTCGTAAGTTATTGTGATAGTAGACTCAAGATTGCAGGCTTCCTGAGCTGGGGGAGAAGTGGTTGGGAAATTATTACTGCCTGAATTACTGTAGTATGTAATCAAGTTCTGAAGTAAGGCAGTGGCACTGAGGTTGGAATGAATGTGCCTATCATTCTGTTTGAACTCCCCCAACCCCTTTCACCTTTCAGAATTCTGTCAGAAAGTGCCATACTGCTGTGTTGTCCCAGGACAGAGGTGCTTTTGGCCCCTCATTCGTGACTCTTCTCAACTGTCTTGTGGGGAATTGTGGTTGGACAGACACTGTGGTTTAGTGTATTATTGTTAGATCATAGAGTATGTGGGTCAGTGTCTGCATGAAGTGGAATAAACTGTGCCCCCACCCCCACAAAAATCAGAGTATCTTCTCTTCCTGGAAGCTGCTTTTTTTTTTTTTTTTTTTTTTTTTTTTTTTGTGGTACTGGGGATTGAACTCGGGCACTCGACCACTGGGTCACATCCCCAGCCCTTTTTTGTATTTTATTAGAGACTGGGTCTCACTGAGTTGCTAAGTGCCTCGCCATTGCTGAGGCTGGCTTTGAACTCACGATCCTCCTGCCTCAGCCTGCCAAAGTGCTGGGATTACAGGCATGCGCCACTGCGCCCAGCTTCCTGGAAGCTTCTCTTGACCCCATCAGGCAAAACACAGTGCATTAAGTTGCTTCACATCTAATTTATGTCTTAATCATCTTTGGCATTAATGAAACTTTATAATTCTTAGTGTCTCCAATGTTAGTGTCTCCTGTAGATTTTCTTTGATTAGTGTCTGGCATTAGTAGACATTTCCAATATGAGATATTTATGAGAAAATGTAAATAATGGTTGTGGTCATGATGTACTCATACAGGGAATATGGAGGGGCATGAATTGGTTTTGGATTTGCTGTTGGGGGCAGGGAATGTGTTTTGATTATGGGATGCTTGGAGTAGCTGTATGGGCAGTGCTGGGTTCTTACTCTTCTTGTGTGTGTGTGTGTGTGGGGGGGGGTGGTTTACTGGTGATTGAACCCAGAGGTATCGTATCACTGAGCTATAGCCCTTTTTATTTTTTATTCTGAGGAGGGGGTCTTGCTAATTGCTGATCCTTCTGCTTTAGCTTCCTGAGTCACTGAGATTATAGGCTTCTGCCAAGGCGTTCAGCTTGGATCCTATTCATTCTTTTGGTTTCAGCTTAGATGTTGTTCTTCTGGGAAGCCTTTCCTGACTCCATCTACTTCTCAGCTTGTGTGAGGGTCCCCAAATGTGGTCCCTGGAGACTCCTTTTGATACTGGTCCTTGTCATATGTACTTATAGTACAGTGCTTTGACTGCTATAGGGATTTTAATATTTATTGGAGACAATCAGTAGATAGTTGGTGTTTCCTCATCGACTTTCCTCTAAAGGCTAACATTCAGAATTTAGTGTTTAGCAATTAAGGCCGTTTCAATGTAAACCTAACCTTAAATTTTCTAATGTAGTAGTAGTTAAAAGACCTTAGAGATAGCCGGGCGTGGTGGCGCACGCCTGTAATCCCAGCACTTGGGAGGCTGAGGCAGGAGGATCGTGAGTTCAAAGCCAGCCTCAGCAATGGCGAGGCACTTAGCAACTCAGTGAGACCCTATCTCTAATAAAACACAAAAAAGGTCTGGGGATGTGGCCCAGTGGTCAAGGGCCCCTGAGTTCAATCCCCAGTACCAAAAAAAAAAAGAAAACCTTAGAGATCTTGCTTCTGCAGCTTAGTAGTTATGTCATCATGGGCAAATTAATTATCTTCTCTGATCATCAAGTTTCCTCATCCATAAAAGGACAGTAGTACTTAAAACATTGTGAAGATTAAATAAGAGAATATATGTAAAAACAGCATGGTGGCTGACATAGTGAAAGATCAATTAATGTTAGTAACCTGTCTTCCAATTAGATATAATTCTTTTTTTTTTTTTTTTTTTTTTTTGTACTGGGGATTGAACTCAGGGGGACTCGACCATTGGGCCACATCCCCAGCCCTTTTTTTGTATTTTATTTAGAGACAGGGTCTCACTGAGTTGCTAAGTGCCTCGCCATTGCTGAGGCTGGCTTTGAACTGGCGATCCTCCTGCCTCAGCCTCCCAAGTGCTGGGATTACAGGCCTGCGCCACCGTGCCCGGCTGATATAACTCTTTAAAAAAAAAAAATTTTTTTTTATTTACTTTAGTTGTACACAATGCGTTTATTTATGCGTGGTGCTGAGGATTGAACCTCGGTCCCGCGCATGTGCTAGGCGAGCACTCTACCACTGAGCCACAACCCCAGCCCCAGATATAATTCTTAATAGTTATAAAACTTGTTCAGTTAAGAATCTCTGTTAAAAGATAATTTTAGGAGCCGGGCGCGGGTGGCGCACGCCTGTAATCCCAGCACTTTGGGAGGCTGAGGCAGGAGGATCGCGAGTTCAAAGCCAGCCTCAGCAATGGCGAGGCACTTAGCAACTCAGTGAGACCCTGTCTCTAAATAAAATACAAAAAAGGGCTGGCCCAGAGGTCGAGTGCCCCTGAGTTCAATCCCCGGTACCACAAAAAAAAAAAAAAAAAAAAAAAAAAAAAAAAAAAAGATAATTTTAGGGACTTTTGAGGGGGGTGAGACCCAAATTATTTCTTTGTTTTATTAAAAATATTATTTCTCCTTCAGCATATTTCATTTACCTTTATAAATCTACATTTGTTTCTATGTAAAAGAAATAATTTCCCAGTGCATTCCATAATGTAACTTCTGGTACCTCATCACAAATCACTACATAGCTGCTCTCTTCCTTCTCATTCTTTTTTTTTTTGTGGTACTGGGGATTGAACTCAGGGATACTCGACCACTGGGCCACACCCCCCAGCCCTATTTTGTATTTTTATTAGAGACAGGGTCTCACTGAGTTGCTAAGTGCCTCGCCATTGCTGAGGCTGGCTTTGAACTCACAATCCTCCTGCCTCAGCCTCCCAAAGTGCTGGGATTACAGGAGTGCGCCACCGCGCCCGGCTGAAATGCCTTTATTTTTACGTGGTGCTGAGGATCGAACCCGGGCCGCGCACGTGCTAGGCAAGTGCTCTACCACTGAGCCACAATCCCAGCCCCTTCATTCTTTTCTTGAGAAGCTATATACACCTGGTTCATCCATGTTGTTCTGTGTGTGTGTGCGCGCGCGTGCGCGTGCGCACACACACACACACACACACACACACATAAAATTTCCTATTATTTTGATTGTGTCATTTTCTTTATTAGAATTTTTTTCTTAAGAAAATCTAATTTTATACTTGAAGGCCTACTTCAAGAAGTCTTTTTTTTTTTTTTTTTTTTAACTATTCTAATCAGTGCTTATAGTGCTTATGTACCAGGCTCTAGATCAAGTTATTAAGCATACAAAAGGATGCTGTTAAGGAACTTTGCTTGGTTTGGAAAGAAAATTTAAAAATTCAGCAATTAGGGGATATTCAGATGATTTGAATTTGAATGATTGTGACTTAAATGCATTATGCAATTTAAGTAAAAAGAAAGTAATAAAAATCTGAGGAGTTAAATTTTGGGGGAGATACTGTGTATTGAAGAATTAATGTGTTCTGGGTCAAAAGGATTGGAGAAGGGCCTTCCAGGTGGAAGTAGCACCATAGGCAAAGATATGGAGTATGGGAATCTGGAAAGTTCTGGGATTTGGTTCACGTCACTTGATGTATTTTCTCTGATGTTATTTTAAAGAGGTTGAACTTGTGAAAAAGGCGATAGATACTCTTCTAGAAGGGGAAGGCCTGGTTTGGGGGACTGAGACACCAGTCCAGAAAGGTGCTAGGGTACAAGTGTGAGTGATAAGGACCTGGGTTGAGTTGGTAGTGTAAGGAATAGGGGGGATGTGCTAAACCTGGAGAGCTTTATGAGAAATAAATGGGAAGATTTCATCATAAAGCAGATGAAGTTATAAAGAAAGAACTTTATCTCCTTGTTACCCTACATTTTTGACTCTTATAGACTATAGCCGTTTCACATTTCTGGATTAAAGTTTTGAAGTAGACTCTGCTCATTCTGTCGTGACCACCTTAGTTGAGGTTTTCATTGCATTCTACCTGCATTATCGTAGTAGCTTCTTTTTTTTTTTTTTTTTTTTTTTTAATATCCACTTATTTACTTTAGTTGTACACAATGCAATGCATTTATGTTTACGTGGTGCTGAGGATCGAACCGGGCCGCACACGTGCGAGGCAAGTGCTCTGCCGCTGAGCCACAATCCCAGCCCCTCGTAGTAGCTTCTTCATTGGTCTTTGCCATATAGATTCCTTTTTACCTTTTGTGGTACTGGGAATTGAACCCCAGGGGCATTTTACCACTGGACATTTCTAGCCCGTTCTTTTTTTTGAGACAGGGTATTGCTAAGTTGCTTAGGGCCTTGCTAAGTTGCTGAGACGGGGTTTGAACTTGCGTTCATCCTGCCTCAGCCTCCTGAACTGCTGGGATTATAGGCATGTGCCACCTTGCTCAGTCTTTTTACTTTCTTTTTATCCACCCTACCCAACTGGTTTCTCCAAAGCAATCTCTGATAGGTCACACCCATTTTGAAAACCTTTAATGATACTCAGCTGTCTTAAGTTTAGTAAATGCTAACTATTAAAGAGTTGTCCATTAGTAATCAGGCTTCAAATTGCCTTCCAACCTTTTTCTGAACTGTTTCCTCTATTAAAATATGCTTTATAGTTCAAGAAAATTGTTCCTTTCACTTAACCCTCTGTAGGTTCTTTGTTTTACAAGAGTCTTGCCTTTTCTTATGCAATTTCCTTTCTCAAGAGGGCTACATTACATTCTTTTTTTCTAATATTTTACATATGACTTTTCAAAATAATTTTCAAGTCTCAAACTGTAATTTTGACAACTTCATGGATACTTTCTAAACCATTCTTTCTCCTCCCCTTTCGTTCACTCCTTCCTTTGTGCAGAGTAATGAGGTAATTGTGAGGAAGAGGTTAGTAGAAGCTGCATTAGGAGTAAACTTTTCTTCCCCATCTGATTTTTGCTTCTTTTTGTCACGTGGGCAAGCACTTTTTTTCAGTGTTTAAATGCAATTGTAAAACTTGGCTTGTTGGCCAGCCAGATGATCATAACCCTACCCCTTAGGTCTCTGCAGCTAAGTATTTTTGCAAAGTGGATGTTTCTAGGTTTTTCTTGTATGCCTGGGGTACTGACTTTGGAATTTACAAGGAATAAAGTGATGTCTTTATTTGTAGGTGTAGAGTTAATTCTGACTTGGAGTATTCAAAGGATCTTCTTAACATTTTGGTTTCTTAAGAGAGAGACAGACATCAGTATTTCAAGCCAGGGGCTTTTAATTGGGAGACATAATTTTGTTTTGCCAGTGTGTGTGTGTGTGTGTGTGTGGGGGGGGAGCATTTGACACACGTATGGAGGTGTTTTTGTTATCATTTGCTTAGAAGGGTGCTGCTGGCATCTAGTGGGCAGAAACCAGAGATGCTGCCAAACAACCTACAATGCACGGTATTGCCCACATGACAAAAATTATTCAGCCTAAGATGGCAGAAATGCTGTGTTTGAGAAACACTGCCTTAGAAGTATGTGTTTGTTTCCCAAGTGCCACTTGTGCTAAGTAGGAATTTGTCCTTGGATCTATGTTGCAATTTAGAATAGTAGAATCATGGTATAGAAAAGGACCCTAGAGGTCACCCATTTGAACTTGATTGAGATTTAAATCCCTCAGCAGTGTTCTGCATGGTGTGTGTGTTTAAATTAGTTTGGTAAAGGCAAACATTTGAGTATTTTGTATGATGAAGTGTCTTGTAAATCGCCATCGGGGAACTTTTCCCCAGATGTGCTTGCGTGCTAAATACTTTTTAAATCTTCCTTTTCCTAAAATGCTTCCTTAGAATTGGGAGAGAGGGCTGGGGTTGTGGCTCAGCGGTAGAGCACTCGCCTAGCACGTGCACGGCCGGGGTCGATCCTCAGCACCACGTACAAATAAACGCATTGTGTACAACTAAAGCAAATAAATAAATATTAAAAAAAAAAAAGAATTGGGAGAGAAACTACTAATTGTCTAGCCCAATCTTTTGTAGCTAAAGGACCTTGATTTGATGATCCCTGTTCCCCCCCCCCCCCCTTTTTTTTTTGTACTGGGTATTGAACCCAGTGGCACTTAACCATGGAGCAATATCCCCAGGTCTATTAGAGACAGGGTCTCACTGAGTTGCTTAGGGCCTTGCCAAGTTGCTGAGGCTGGCTTTGAATTCTGATCCTCCTGCTTCAGCTAAGGATCCTGAGCTGCTGGGATTACAGATGTCAACCAGGGCGCCTGGCAATGACCCCTTTCTTTTGTCTCTACTGCTGATTTACTGCACAGTCTTAAACTGTCAGTGGCAACAGGTACAGGTAGCTCCATCTGTATTGTGTTTGTCATATTATAGTCTACTGAATGAGCTAAAAATTAGGATATTTTGAATTCTTTATATTTATTTATTTATTTTGGTACTAGGGATTGAACTCGGGCACATGATCACTGGGCCAGTGGTCATCCCCAGCCCTTTTTTGTGTTTTATTAGAGACAGGGTCTCACTGAATTGCGAAGTGCTTTGCCATTGCTGAGGCTGGCTTTGAGCACGTGATCCTCCTGCCTCAGCCTCCCAAGTGCTGGGATTACAGGCGGTCGCAGTGGCGCCTGGCTGAATTATTTATTTTGATTATACAGTATAACTGTATTATCTCTTCTCATCAGTAAATTATGATCTCAGCCCTGAATCCTGTTAGCCAGGTTGTTATCAGGATTAATTAATTAACTGTAGCTTTTAATGTTTTGTATTTTTTAAAGAAAGGTGATTTTTGCAAAACTGCAGATATTTAACAGTTGTTCTCTTTTTTAAATTGTTGAGTGAAGCTTTTTGGTATTTGTGAGGTCAAGTGGGATTGAAATGATTTTAATGAACATTTTGCTCACTATGATATTTTTGCTTTATTTGGATTATTTGACTCCTTACATGTTTTTGATGGAGACACTGTATAAGCCAAAAGGCAAAAGAATTTACCACCTGCATTTTTTTTAAAATATTTATTTATTTGCTTTAGTTGTACACAATGGGTTTATTTGTACGTGGTGCTAAGGATCAAACCCTGGCCGAACCCGGGCCGCTCACGTGCTAGGCGAGCGCTCTACCGCTGAGCCACAATTCCAGCCCACCACCTGCATTTTTAAAGCAAAAATAAGATCATAGTATGTTTTGTAACACTTGTTAGAATTTATCATTGAAGCAGGTGCTCTTTCATGTTAGTAAATGTAGCTTTGCAATGCTTTTTTCTGTTTTGTAGTATTCGTTGTATAGAAAGATCATAATTTAAATTATTGGGAATTTAATATTTTTCTTACTATAAGCAACATAATGAAAACTAAAGAAAATAAAAGTAAATCTAGATTTATAGAGAAAACAATTTTTTAGACTAATTTGCTTTCTTTTCTGTGCATTAAGAAAATTAGTGGAAATTTATTCCTTCTATGTTAGCTGTTTCCAGATTATGATAATTAATATATAAATATGAATGGATATTTTGTACTAGGTAATAGATTAAGTTAATGAAAATATTTTGTGTAAGCACATAAACATACTGTAACCTCCTTATAAGGTAGGCTCTGTCATTTGTAGATGAGGCAATTGAGGGAACAAAGTAATTTGAGGAGGTGGAGCTAGGACATGAATCCAGACCTGCTTACTTGAGCTCTTGCTCCCCTGACCGATGAATGCTTTTGAGGATAGTATTGAATTCAAGCATAACATTTGAAGTCAATAAAGGAGGAGGATTTGTATTTAAATATCTTTTCTTTTTATTTAAACAGTACTGTTTCTTTGGTTTGGAAGCCTGAAGATTTAGGAATTTCTTCTGAAGAAAGAAGATAATTTTAGATAGATATTTAGATGATTGTTTTAGGAACTCCTCTTTGCATCCTGGGGGGCATATTGAGAGCAAGGAGAAAATGTGAATAAAATAAACTCTTGCTTTTAAAACTTTATATGATTGAATTTCGAGTTCATGGACAGCTTGAGAGGACTGTGGCCAGAGAAGTCTTTTAAAAAAAAAAACAAAAACAAAAACCTTCTTTTTTTTTTTTTGGTACCGGGGATTGAACTCAGCGGCACTAGACCACTGGGCCACATCCCCAGCCCTTTTTTGTATTTTATTAGAAACAGGGTCTCACTGAGTTGCTAAGTGCCTCGCCATTGCTGAGGCTGGCTTTGAACTCGAGATCTTCCTGACTCAGCCTCCCAAAGTGCTGGGATTACAGGCGTGCGCCACCGCGCCCGGCTACAAAACTTATTTTTTAGTTATAGGTTATATTTAGTATATTTATATTTATTTAGTTATATTTACAATATCTTTATTTTACTTTTATTTGGTGCTGCGGATCAAACCCAGTGCCTCATGCATGCTAGGGGAGCGCAATACCTCTTGAGCCACAACCCCAGTAAATCTTCTTAGTCTCTTACACTTTTCTCTTAGAAATTAGAGCCAGCAAATTTTTCTTTTCAGTTGTAAAACTTTTATTAAAGAATTGAATGATTCTAAAATAACTTTGAAGTGTTCATTACTTAAGTACCTTCAGTGGTATGATGTTGATTATGGACACTCCCCCCCCCCTTTTTATTTTGTACTGGGGATTGAACTCAGGGGTAGTTAACCACTGAGCCACATCCCCAACCCTTTTTTGTATTTTATTTAGAGACAGGGTTTCCCTGAATTGCTTAGGGTCTTGCTAAGTTGCTGAGTGTGGCTTTGAACTTGTGATTCTACTGCCACAGCCGCCTCACCCCTTACCCCAGGAGGTGGGATTGTAGGCATGCATGCACCACCATATCCAGCATGACCCTTCTTTTATTTTTGTTGGGTGTATAAGTTGTGTAACGTCTTTCTTTGGGTCCCCAGAAGAAGGCTATTTTAATGCCATTGCTGAGACTTTAGTACTTTTTGGGAAGTAAGGTACAGTAACTTTTCTCACTTGTTGTATTAATTATGTGTCACTGATAATATGCCTCCTTGCATTGCTAATATCAACTGTGTATTGGTAGTCAAAAGAGTAGGATATTGAATTGATGGGAAAGATCTGATAGTGATTTTTGTTTATGGAAAAATGCTTTGTATATTGCAAAACAGATTCATAATTTGAACAAATAATTTCTATTAGTTCAGCTGTTGATTGAGCTATAACAGAACCGTTTATATTATGTTAAGAATCAGAACTGCTAAAAGTGAACATAGAACAGTTTGTGTCACACAGAATGCTGTATGCCAAAAAGTCCATGAGAATAAAATTCTAAGCCCCAAATACCTACTATTGTAGGAAGTGAATTAAAACACAACCCTAGAATAAGAAACAGCATTCAAAACAATATACAGATTTGGCCTGTGTGTGTGTTGGTGCTTCTATGAATGTCTTCTCATTAATGTAGTATTTTTATATTAATAATTTGAGTTGTCATACTATAAAGAAGTTTAGTGTAGTCCTGTAGGGCCTATCATCTCGTGGTGGTATTTGAATGAAAATGTCAAAATTGGAGGATTGCATAATGTATTCACAAACTTTGATTGTGGGGCTCTTTTTTTTTTTTTTTTTTTTTAAATACTGGGTAATTAACTCAGGGTCACTGTACTGCTGAGCATATTTCCAGTCCTTGTTTTTTTTCTTTTTTGAGAGAGGGTTTCGCTAAGTTGCAGGGACTGGCTGAACTTGTGATCCTCCTGCCTCAGTCTTGGGAGTTGCTGAGATTACAGGCTTGTGCCACTACACCCAGCTCTTTCAAATTACTGACACAAAGAGCTTTTTTGGGTTATTATCTATACATACTTGCTTTATTAGAAACTTTGAGAAATTTTAAACATATCTACTACTTCATTTTAAAATAATAAACCCGTTATTTATTATGAAAATTAATTTTTAGCCAAAGCAAAACCTTAATGATAGGCATTATTTACGATTTTGGCAGATCTTTTTAATAACTGATTTAATAGAAAACAACTTGGTTCTCATGTCTGCTACATGCATATTATGATATATGGTTTAGGTGGAAGTATATAAAGAAAATACTGGGGATTTTGCTTGGTGGTAGAGCTTTTGCCTAGCATGTGCAAGGCCCTGGATTCAGTCCCCAGCACTATTTAAAAAAAAAAAAAAAAAAAAAAAAAAAAAAACTGCCCTCAACAGAAAAGTAGATTGAAAAGAGGACTATTTAAGTCTTTTTTTAAATCAGATACCTGTGAATATCCTACAACATTTCACCCAAACTCAACTAGTGGTAGTTTTATAAAGGCTAGTTGTAACATGGAAGCAAAAATTGTATCCGTTAACTTTTCATACTGTTACATTAAAATCCAGTAGTCTGTGTTGTACTTGGTTTTATCCATATATGGTTTTCTTCTATCTCTTTGGTATCAGGGATTGAACTCAGGACACTTGACCACTGAGCCACATCCCTAGCCCTGTTTTGTATTTTATTTAGAGGTTGGATCTCACTGAGTTGCTTAGTGCCTGGCTTTTGCTGAGGCTGGCTTTGAACTCACGATCCTCCTGTCTCACTCTCCCAAGCCATTGGGATTAGGCATGTGTCACTGTGCCCAGCCCCATACATAGTTTTCTAGGAGATTATGCAGAGCTTTCAGACATCAACATTATATTAAATGATGTTAGAAATTTACATTGATAAGTGTCACCACAAATCTGTTTCATTAGAAATGGCACTTTTAAGTATTGGAGAAAGGTTCAAGCTCATGATGGTGGATCCAAGTTCAAAATACTAATTTTTAGCTTGAAATCTCTTTTCTTTTTTCTTTTTTTTTTGGTACCGGGGATTGAACTCTAGGGCACTTGACCACTGGGCCACATCCTCAGCCCTTTTTTGTATTTTATTCAGAGACGGGGTCTCACTGAGTTGCTAAGTGCCTCGCCATTGCTGATGCTGGCTTTGAACTCGCTATCCTCCTGCCTCAGCCTCCCAAGTGCTGGGATTATAGGCATGCACCACCGTGCCTGGCGAAATCTCACCTTTTATCATTGACAACAAATATTGTCAGTGATTTTCCTTGAAGTGACAGATTCACTTTGTTTATTTTTGAGAAAATGGCTAACTACTTGTTTTTCAGTCTTTCTGCCAAATAAAAATAGTATTCCATGTAGAAAGCTAGTTCAGCTTGTAACTCAATTGTACAAGTGCTTTTCCTCAAACTTCATAAAGCAGCACAGTTCACAGTATTAAAACATGTACTCAAGGGTTAAGATTTAATAAAATTTGATTCATCAAGAACATCTTAAGTAGAACTTGCTTTCTTTTAACTGCAAGTGGAGAATACGTGACTTAGTACACTTTATTCTAAGGTACCCGCGGTTTTGCTCATCTTTGGTTTTGCACTCTTATGGATGAGTGAGTAGGTGTCAACACTGTGAAAAAGACAGTGTTCTTGTGTTACTGTGAAAACATGGACCTCCAAAATGCTCTTTTTGGCTGGGAATGTAGCTCAGTGGATGAGCACATGTGTAGCACACATGCAAGGTACTGGGTTGATCCCCATCACTGCAAAAAACAAAACAACAAAAACCCCAACAAACAAAAACCAAAATGGTCTTTGAGATCCCCATAATTCCAGAGACCATACTTTAAGAATAGGTGACTTCGTTCTTTACATAGTTCCCTTTGCTCCCAGATCAAATAAATCAAGAGGGATGAAGAAGAGGCAAATGATTGAAGTTTCTAGCGTGGTTATTAAATGTATAAAAATGATTTTATTAATCAAGATCAGGGTGAGGAATAAGTGTGTTGGAAGAAGAAAGGGAGTTGAGAATTTCAGGGAGTTTAAGGATTAGGAGTGGGAATGTTGATTAGTATAGCTCAGAAAAAGTTATTTTGAGGGTTAGTAAGCCTCATCATGCTATAATTGATGCCAGGGAAATAAGAATTGAGAATCTTGGGGGAGTATCAGCATTTGAAGGGGTAGGCAGGAGAAAGAACAGAATGATAGTAGCGTCAAGGACATGTACCCTGGAGTGCATTTTTTTTATAGTTATTTTTTAGTTGTAGTTGGACACAATGCCTTTATTTTATTTTATTTATTTATTTTTACGTGGTGCTGAGGATCAAACCCAAAGCCACACATGCTAGGCGAGTGCTCTACCGCCGAGCCACAACCCTAGCCCTGGAGTGCATGTTTTAATAATCTGTGTGTTGAAAGGAGAATTTCAGGAAGGTCAGATGTCCAATACTGATGTTTGGAAGAATTCAGAAAGGAGACACAGACTTGACCATTGGATTTGAAAATGATACTACTGGTGACCTTTGTCAGAGCAGTAGGGATAGAATCTAGATTATGGAGGAGTAAATAGTACAGAGGCAGCTGCTTTAATATTTGTTAAAGGAGTTTCAGGTTAAAGAGATTGAGACATGTTGGGCAATTAATTTGAGGACAGAGGAGACTTGAGTAAATTCTTAGGCTGAAGGGAAGGAGCCAGTATAGAAGACATTAATGGGTGCTCTGATATGAAAGAAAAGAAATTCGATGGAGCAAATTGCTATTGCAGGAGTGGGACATTTAGCCTTGTATTACAGACCGTAGTTGTAGAGAAGTTGTAAGAAGCCAATGAAAATTGGATTCCTGGCTAGAAAAGTGCACAAACCTATGACATTTGGCTTACATTTTTTTGTGAGCACGAGGAGTTTCTTACTAATATTTTGCTGCTACTGGGTGTTTAGTTGGATATATTTGCTTCAAACCCACTAATTCCAAGAAGTTTAGAGATTTTTCTTTTACAAACAGATGATTTAACAATTTACGATTATCTCAGAATGGAACTTCTGTTTTGGCAACTTTAAATTTGGGGTTTTCAAGTGGCAAAAAGAAGGATAGAATTCTTCTTTTTTTTAATATTTATTTATTTACTTTAGTTGTACACAATGCAATGCATTTATGTTTACGTGGTGCTGAGGATTGAACCCGGGCTGCGCACGTGCGAAGCGAGCGCTCTACCGCTGAGCCACAATCCCAGCCCCAAGGACAGAATTCATTCTCTTGTTCAGGAATTGTGTTTCCTTCATCCCTCCAGATGAAAGACATTCAGTGCTTCAGAGTGTTTTCTTTCTGGAGGCAGAATTTGGATAATACCTCAAATGGTGTATGTATTAAAAATGTATGTTATTCAATGTGTTTGTGTTTCTAACTTACTTTTCTTTTTTCTTCTAGTCTGTTCTCAGGGGAGGCAGTAAGAGGCTGTGGAGCTGGCCTCGACACCGGCATCGGGAGAGGCTGGACTTCCTGTCTGTCTGTGCTGAATGGCTGCGATGGCGCCCGCTCTCACCGATGCAGCAGCTGAAGCACATCACATCCGGTTCAAACTGGCTCCCCCATCCTCCACCTTGTCCCCCGGCAGTGCCGAAAATAACGGCAACGCCAACATCCTTATTGCTGCCAACGGAACCAAAAGAAAAGCCATTGCTGCAGAGGATCCTAGTCTAGACTTCCGAAGTAATTCTACCAAGGAAGACTTGGGAAAGCTGCAACCACTGGTGGCATCTTACCTCTGCTCTGATGTAACATCTGTTCCTTCAAAAGAGTCTTTGAAATTGCAAGGGGTCTTCAGCAAGCAGACAGTCCTTAAATCTCATTCTCTGTTATCTCAATCCTATGAACTCCGAGCTGAGCTGTTGGGGAGACAGCCAGTTTTGGAGTTTTCCTTAGAAAATCTTAGAACCATGAATACCAGTGGTCAGACGGCTCTGCCACAAGCGCCTGTAAATGGGTTGGCTAAGAAATTGACTAAAAGTTCAACACATTCTGATCATGACAATTCCAGTTCCCTCAATGGGGGAAAACGGGCTCTCACTTCATCTTCTCTTCAGGGAGGTGAAGTGGGGTAACTGACTCTGGGGACTTAAAGGGGGGTATGACCAATTGCACTCTTCCACACAGAAGCCTTGATGTAGAACACACAACTCTATATAGCAATAATAGCACTGCAAACAAATCTTCTGTTAATTCCATGGAACAGCCAGCACTTCAAGGAAGCAGTAGGTTATCACCTGGTACAGACTCCAGCTCTAACTTGGGGGATGTCAAGTTAGAGGGCAAAAAGTCTCCCCTGTCTTCCATTCTTTTCAGTGCTTTAGATTCTGACACAAGGATAACAGCTTTATTGAGGCGGCAGGCTGATATTGAGAGCCGTGCCCGCAGGTTACAGAAGCGCTTACAGGTTGTACAAGCCAAGCAGGTGGAGAGGCATTTGCAGCATCAGCTGGGTGGATTTTTAGAGAAGACTTTGAGCAAGTTGCCAAATTTGGAATCCTTGAGATCCCGGAGCCAGTTGATGCTGACCCGAAAGGCTGAAGCTGCCTTGAGAAAAGCTGCCAGTGAAACTACCACTTCAGAGGGACTTAGCAACTTCTTGAAAAGCGATTCAATTTCAGAAGAATTGGAGAGATTTACAGCTAGTGGTATAGCCAACTTGCGGTGCAGTGAACAAGCATTTGATTCAGACATCACTGACAGTAGTTCAGGAGGGGAGTCTGATATTGAAGAGGAAGAATTGACCAGAGCTGATCCTGAGCAATGCCATGTATCCCTGTGAGTAGACTGCATGCATGCATAGTGTCATTCTTGAGAAATGTTGGGGAAAGAACACTTAGTGAATCCCTATTTTGAAGAGACTAGATTTCTTTGTATATTGGTGCCTATGTTCCATTTATCTTTTTCCTAGTTTTAGGTAGATAGATACAGATATCTAGTAGAAAAGGAAAAAAAGGCAGGAATTTCTGCTATAGTGTTGTGTTGCTATAGGCCAAAAGATGCTAATTTTCTTTGAAACCTTATTAGGAAAAACTATAACATATCATATTTGTAACATCATAGCAGTACTTCCTTCAGAGTGAGTAAAATTATTTTGAAACTGTGTAAAGCATTTTGGTCAATTAATGGCTTGAGTGTTGAGATTTTGTTGTTTTTAGTAAGTAGCCACAAATATTTAGTTAACTTAGTTAGCTTTACTGGAATTTGTAGTGGCTTTTTTTTTTTTTTTTTTTTTTTTTTTTTTGGTACCAGGGATTAAACTTGGGTACTCAACCACTGACCCACATCCCCAGACCTATTTTTTGTATTTTATTTAGAGACAGAGTCTCACTGAGTTGTTTAGTGCCTCACTTTTTGCGGAGGCTGGCTTTGAACTTGTGATCCTCCTGTCTCAGCCTCCCAAACTGCTGGGATTACAAGTGTGCACCACCACACCCAGCTATAGTGGTTTTTAATCAAACATTCAGCACAGCATACCCTAATCTCTTTCTTTTTTTAAAGAACTCTTTATTCTGGAATACTCAAAATACGTATACAAGTAGAATAACTCATTTCCACATGTACATTACCCAGTATAACATCAACTTATGACCAACCACCTGTATGCCCATACTCTTCCTCACCTTTTACATAAGACTTCTTACTGTTAGAAAAGCACTTTTTCCTGTGTTCTCACTACAACATTCAACATAGAAAATATCAGTGGCTTCAAAAAGTGTTCGGGCTTCTCCCCACCTGCAATCAATCAATTTTAGTGGACTCCAGGTGAATGTCCTCTAATTAAATGCAATTCTTGTCTATAGTGTCATATCCCATAGGTTGAGGACCCAGTCCCCAAGACCGATACCCCTCCCCATTTCAAGTGCTAAATACAAGTTCCAGGTTGTTTTACCTGTGTTTTGACCAATTGGCTATAAATCAGGTTCCTAAAACCCTATCCTCAGATTCAGTTGTTTTGCTTGAATGGCTCATAGAACTCTGGGAAATGCTATCGTACCTTTACCAGTTCTTTTTAAAAATATCAATGAAATTACAAAGGATACAGATAAAGACATGCAGAGAGTGGAAGACGGGGTTTCGAAGCTTCCCTGCCCTTCCTGGGTGTGCCTGGGTGTCCTGAATCTCTGAATTTTCCATTTGAGTTTTTATGAAAGCGTGATTACGTAGGCATGGTTGATTATGTCTTTTTACCATTGGTGATCAACTTAACCTTCAGTTGTTCTCCCCACTCCAAAGGTTGGGGGATAGGACTGAAAGTGCCAACTCTTTAATCCCCACCTTGGTCTTTCCAGTGACTTGCCCCCATCCTGAAGCTACCTGGGGGCTGTCAGCCATCACTTCAGTTTCTTAATATAGAAAACCTGCTATCACTTTGGATATCCCAAGGATTTGGGGAGTTATATGGGGAAATCGACAAGACTAAATATGTGTTTTATACTTTAAGGACTAATAATTAGAAAGTGCCTAAGAATATTTTTTGTTGCTTCCAAACACAATTCTCTTTGATCTTGATTTTTCTTTCAAATACGCCTTTTTTTTTTTTTTTTAAGATTCGTATTTTTTTTTCTCCAGCAAAGTTAATATAGCTACATATTTGGGATACATTTTTACTGGTATTTCCAAATTTGTTGATTTGAGAAAATTCTTTATAAATTCTTTATGGGCAACTGGTCAGATTGGCATGATGGAGCCAGAGGTACTTTACTCTTTTCAGTTCATCATTTATGTATTTAAATAAGAAAGTATGTTATACTTATAAATAAATAAATCTACATTTACTACTTATGAATTTTAGATTTATGAAAGAGGGAACATAAGAAGTTGGGAAAGATGGGCAGGATAGGTGACTAATAGATTGTCTTTATCTTCCTTTTTGAAGAAATGTTGTAATGTCTGGAATACTAGAGAAGGCTGAATTTTGTGGATATGTTAGAAAAATGTTTTTTCTTCACCAGTAGTAAAAAGATGACTTAAGATTTTATCTGGAGAGTTTGGTGGTTGAGGCAGCAATGCTTTGAAACCAGTAAATTACCTGGGTTTCTTGGGTTTGTTTCAATTATTCACATGGATGACTTTGTATATTTGAAATGAAACTTTGTTTTGTTTTTGTTTTGAAGATAAAAGTCTGGGTAATTTTTGCAGAATTTCTACGTTATAGACCTAGTTCTATTATCATTTGTTAGTTTGCTCTACTCAACATATAAGCTTACTTATATGTTCACATTTAAAGCAGGTGTTTCAGAAGTTTGTTACTTCTGTAAGATAGCTTATCTTTCTTTAAATGGGTTAAATCAGCTTGCCAATATTTGTGGCATTATTCTCACTGACTTTGCTTGCATAATTTACCACTTTAAAAATATCTTGGTGAGGGCTGGGAATATAGCTCAGTTGGTAGAGTGCTTGTCTCGCACGCACAAGGCCCTGGGTTCAATCTCCAACACCACACAAACACACAAAAAAATCTTGGTGAGCATTAAACATTTTGTATTTAAAATTATAGCAGACACGTGCAGTTGAAGCATCATAAACTGTTTGTATTTTGTGTATTTAACAAAAAGCCATCTTGACTCTATAAGGTTATGTTCGGAGAACATTGCATTGAAAACATTAATAAGTTTTGGTAATGCTGTGGTAAGTGTTCTACTGCAATGAAATAAAAATACCCAAAGAGAACTTATTTCATAGGGTATTCTAGTAACTTGAAAAAACCCTTAGTCCATTCACTATTTGGTTCTGAGTAATATTCTCAAATAATAATGTGTTGATTATTGGAGGGGTAAGAAAGTATAAGGCCAGCCAAGGGATCATTTGGGGAAATTTTTTGGGATTGATTGAATCCTCTTGAAATTAAGTCATCCAAGTACTCTTTAAAACGTCAACTTTCCAAGCTTCGGATCATATAAAAGGAAGCAAAATTTGGGCACTGAAAGTACTGTCAAGTAATTATTTTTTTTGCCCATTATAATTGTATTTAAATTAAAACCACCAGTACATCATAAGTACTTTAAAGTTTTTGTTGAGCAAGATTACCAGATTGGCTTTTTAGAATTCTTTTGAGGTCTATATGACAATAGAGTGTATTTTGACATGTTATACGTACAACATACATGAAGTATAACTTCTAATTAGGATCCCATTTTGGGGGTTGTTTATGATGTGGGGTTTCATTGGTTGTATATTCACATATGACCATAGGAAAGTTGTGTTCTATTCATTTTACTGTCATTCTCATCCCCCTCCCTTCCCTTCATTCCCTTTATCTAATCCAATGAACTTCTGTTCCCACCCCCCAACCCTCATTACCAGATTGATTGGTATTTATTTATGTGTTTATTGATCTTTCCAATATATTAAAAGTTTTCAATAATTGGCCAGATAAATTAAAGCATTAGGGCTGGGGTTGTGGCTCAGTGGTAGAGTGCTTGAGCATGTGTGCGGCCCGGGTTCGATCCTCAGCACCACGTAAAAATAAACGTATTGTGTACAACTAAAGCAAATAAATAAATATTTAAAAATATTAAAGCATTACTTTAAATTAAAAAAGAAGAAAAAGGAAATTGGCTTTTTGGGTGCTTAGAATTCTTTTCTTTCTAATCTGATAGTTTCTCCCAAATCTCATAACCACAATGAAATTGCTGAGTCCTAGAATGAGTAGTTATTTCTGCTGTAACAAGTTATTGTCTTTTATTCTGTTTCTATAGGTATAGTAGGCTAGATATATATAGCTTAGGCAGCCATGATGAATATATTTTGTACAGGAGACTGTGGAATGAGTTGTTTTTAAATAAGGTCGCTTAAATTACAAGTGGATGTAATTTCTGAAAGTTGAGTCCTTCACCAAGAATTCAATTGTTTTTCTTTTTCCTATCTTCTAAAGGAAAAATTGTGATCTCTAACTGTGATCTCTTGTAAATTCTTGGCACATGCTAGCAGTAGTAGAATGATTGTTTTTTAATGTGTTGGTGAATTTTTGGCAAATTGTGTTTGTCATTGTACTGTACTTGGCAGTAAACTATATATTTTGCCAAATGAGACAGGTTAGAGAAGATCTTTCCCTTCTTTGGTTAGTTTTTTGTTAACTGGTTTTATGTTAGGTTTTAAAGTCTTATACTTTTGTTTAGCTCTTTTGAAAAATATTCTCAATGTTTCATGCATCTATCTTGGTACAGTGGACATACAACTGCTTTGAAAATTCTGTACTAACTTTGAGTTTATTATGAATTAAATCATTCTTAACTGACATCACTGTGGAAGGTATAGGAATTTAAGAATCATCTCCTTGATTATGGGATAGGAAGCTATGTATTTTAATAAATACCTTAATGTTTAATTATTAATTGTAGACGTGATGTCCTTGTTGAGAGAGTGTTTGTGTGTGCTTGTTTTCTCTTCTTCACTTTAGTTTCTTTGTTCCCCCTTTTGTCCTCTGAGAGTCTTTTTCTCTATTTTGTTCTTAGTCCTTGGAGCCATTTCTGATTTTACTAAACTTGTTTTTCATTTTATGGGTCCTGTGCTTATAAACTTCCATAATAAGTACCTCCTGTTAAAAACAGTTAGCAATGGATTACATTATAGACCTTCCCCCCTTAAGCCCACCACGTGTGTGTGTGTGTGTGTGTGTGTGTGTGTGTGTGTGTGTTGGAATCTAACCTAGGATGAAGCAAGCACTGTAGCACTGAGCTACATCTTTGTCCCTATTTTTTTCCCCTTTCAACTATTACTGTAGATTTAAGCTAATCTTGAAGGTCAGTGTAAAAATAATTCCATAAAACATTTCATTGTGACCATTGAAATATTGTTGAAGATGATGTTCTCGTAGTACTTCCTCTGACTCCCACCTCCAAGCACACAACCCCCCCCCCCCCGCTTTTTTTTTTTTTTTTTTTTTTTGGATGCTGGGATAGAACCCTGTGGTGCTTTTCACTGGGCCACAGCCTTTTTTTTTTTAAGATTTTGAGACAGGGTTTTGCTAAGTTGCTTAGGACCTTGCTAAATTGCTGAGGCTGGCCTTGGACTTGCGATCCTCCTTCCCCAGCCTCCCAAGTTGCTGGAATTACAGATGTGTACCACTATGCCAGGCTACACAGTGCTTTATTTTTAAGGATTACAGGGAGAAAAACAGTCAACCAACCACTTGCACTTTTAAGTCTGTTTATGTTACCTAGATGATATAATTTGTGTTCACTAGATTTCTGTTTTTCTGTTGGATTTGGAAGTTTAGAACCAAGCTTGTACGTTTCTTTGTTGTACCATTTTAAAAGCCTCATTCATTTTGTTTCCTATTCATATTTTATTTTCATGCTTTAATTTCTGGCTTTATTTATGCTGACCCATTTTATTTGTCTAATAGCCTTGGGAAGTCTATTCCAAATCAAGGTTGGTAGAAAATATAAATCCTCAGTGATACTAAAGCACTTATTTGAATTTTGGAAGGTCTTGATTGTAGTGACTGAATTTTTCTTGGGTAACTTTACCCTCTCAGAGTTAATGAAGACCTTACGATTTAACACATTACTAATATGTTTGTAGGGTTTGCTTTTTAGGGACTCTGGAATGCTCCAAATTATAGCTCCTACAAGAATTTATTAAGGGCACAGAGAAGAATTTGCCAGAGTGGCAATCAAACTTATATGTCATTTTCTTAACTCTTCCCTTCACAGAATGATGGGGCAGGAGAAACATCAGACAGAAGATAAGAATCATGTTCTCTGCTTAACCCCTCTCTGCTATAAACCAGATAGAGGATTAACCGTGTAGCCTTTTCATAATTAAGATAAGGGAATTGAACTAGATGATGTTTAGAATTCAAACTGCTTGGAAATAATGAATATTCTTTTTGCATTGATAGAGTTCTCATCATTTTTGTCATCTTGGGAAGCTGAAGCAAAAGTCCTAGAAGTCACTGATATAACTTGAAAAAAAAATTTCTTGACTTACAACTAGTTTCTTTAGTTTACTTTTCATAGTCTATTGAAGTGATTATTGTGTTCTTGGTATGTAGGATACAAATATGGGAATAATTCTATTATTATAGAATTTACTTCAGAGATGAGGAAGCTTTAATTTGCTGAACACTTTTGATTTACTGCTCCTTGCTTTTCTGCTAATCTGCATGTGACCCCAAAAATTACCTTTTTGTCCTTCTATTCTCTTAGCATTTTATTCCTGAGAAGATATGTAGCTAGTGAAAATTATTCTTAGTGCTTTTTGTGGGATTCGTAAAGAAGTTAGGCAACAGGAATTTGAGGGGGATATCTACTTGCTGCAGAGGTAGTTGCTTCAAATGTTTTCTCTTGCTTTGTTAACTGGTTTTCATTTTCTGAAATAGAAAATACTTTTTTGATACTATTAAGATAGTCATGATAAATACTTATTAAATGAATAAATGCTTAAGACTCATTGCCACAGTTGGAAAAATTGTTGATGTCCTCATGGAGTTTATAGGGAGTGGAGAACATGGTAAGACAGATGAGTAGAACAGTGCCTGGCACATAGAAGTATAAAGTTAATTCTGGGTGATAATGAATGAAATAGTAAGAAATCATAACTGGTTAATGGGATTGGAAAGAAAAGATGTCAGAAATGAGCTTGAAAGGGTGGCTGACTTTTTATTTTGTTGGGGTCTATCGAGGTACCAGGCAAGACAGTTTAAAAGGCATGAACATTTGGTGGCTAGAGTGGGATATATTGGAGACATGGCTGGTATGGGTAAGGATGATAGTGTAAAGAGGTAAGGAGATAATTTCAGAAATAAAGTAGAGGTAAATATAATGTGATTTAATAATAGGGATGTGGGGGGGCTATTGAACGAAGGAGGGACAATCATAGATAATTGAAGTTTCAAATCTGGTTAACTATAGTAATAGATGATTACCAAAAGCATTTCAGAACGCAGTTTGCAAAATAACCCTAATAACTCACAAGGGTTCAGGCTCTTCTACTAAGTTCTTAGAAATGAAGGTTTCAGTATTCCAAGTGTTAAAAATCAGTACATCCAAGTAATCCTCTACAGTCAGAAGATGAACACGAGAGCCCAAAGCCTTATGTTGGAAGACTTTGAACTTGATTCATTTATTAGATCTACACTGCTGACTGTAAGTTGTAGTGCTAGGGATACAGTGATAAGAGTGACATGATTCTTGTTCTGCCCTTACGGGGAATATAGGCTAAACAGAAATTATTTAAGCAAGGAATCGTATAGATGACATACTTATAGTTGTGGGTGTCAAGAAACAAAAGTTTGAAGTGCTATCAGCGTTCATATCAGGTATTTTTAGTCAACATGGGATGTGATAATGAGTCTGTCTTTTTTTGGGGGGGGTGTAGGGGGAGGTTGCTACTTGGGATTAAGACTAGGGGTGCTTAACCACTGAACCACATTCTCAATCCTTTTTATTTTATTTTGAGATAGGGGCTCGATAAGTTGCTGAGGCTGGTTGACTTTGTAATCCTCCTGCCTCAGCCTCCCACGATGCTGGGATTACCAGTGTGCCACTGCCTTGGTGATATAAGGAGTCTTTTGATGAAGTGACATGTACGTTGAGACCTGAGGGATGAGAAAGAATTGATGGGAAAGAAGGAGAATTTGCTATAAATTAAGGAAGCAGTTTACATGTAGGTCCTGGAAATGGAGGGTCCTTGGCCCTTCAGAACAAGATGTAGTTTGTTTAAAAGGAGAATAGTCTATAAAAATGGGATCCTAATTAGAATAAGTTATATTCCATGTATGTGTAATATGTCAAAAGTACATTCTACTGTCATGTGTATCTAAAAATAACAATTTTAAAAAATATATTTTTCTAGTTGCCAATGGATTTTTAAAAAAATATTTATTTATTTACTTTAGTTGTACACGATGCAATGAATTTATGTTTATGTGGTGCTGAGGATCGAACCCTGGCCGCCCACGTGCAAGGCGAGTGCTCTGCCACTGAGCCACAACCCCAGCCCCCGGATCTTTTATTTATTTATTTATTTGTATGTGGTGCTGAGGATCAAACCCAGGGCCACTTGCCATGCAAGTGCTCTACCACTGAGCTACGACTCCAGCCCCAAATAACAAAAATTAATAAAAAAAAAAAAAAAAAAAGGAGAATAGTGAACAATGAGTCCAGAGAAGTAATTGACAGATAATACAGGTGGCCTTTGGTAGATCATATCAAGTTTAGGATTTTATCTTAAAGCCATTGACAGGGTTTGCCCCTTCCCCCCTTTTCTGTGTGGAGAATGGGGTAGAGGTGGATTTAGGCTAACTAAGCCTTAACTATCTAGGTGCGTACTAATAGGTGAAAGAGAATTGTGGATCTAGTCTTTGGCAGAAAAGAGTAAGAGAATTAGTTACTGGAAGTAGAAATGACTAGGACTTGGGATGGATTGGATGCAGTGGGTGGAGCAGGGTTGCGGGAAGAGAGATACACTATAATGAGTGATTATCAGATTTTTTTGTGGGGGTGGGGGATGGAATAGATTGGATAGATTTGTTGAGATGGAGAAGACAGATGGGGGATATTATTGAGTGTAGTGAGCATTTCTGTGTTTTTAATAATTAAACATTTTACTCTATTGGTTATAACTAGAGGTTCCAGTGCTTTGCAGAGTACACTATTAGGTTCCAGCAACACATAAAATAAATTGTTTTAACTAGAAAACAGAAAGCTTGGGGCTATGTTCTGTCACAAATGAGTAGCACTTTAGTTTCCCACTCTGTCCCTAAACATAGACCAAATGGACTAGATTATTTTGCAATCTGGGCAGAAATTTATGCCTAAGGTCATGTTCTTTCATGTCTACCAGAGCATTGCTTATTCCCCTGTTTCCCGTTATGTGTTTGGGAAAATTATGCTCATGTATTTAATGTAAAGGAAGCATTGAGTTTCTATACATTTGGACTCATGGGACTCAGAATATTTGTGTACTTATGAAGGATTTTTACTAAGGTGTTAAATTGTTTTGAAATTAATAAAAGTCTGATGAAAATTTCTCAAACAATACAGATGGCCCTCAGTATCTAAGTGCTCCACGTCAATGGATTTAGCATGTGAGGATCAAAAACTCTGGGGAGGGGGGATGCATCTGTGCGGAAATGTACATATTTTTTGTCATTATTCCCTCAATACTACAGTGTAACAGCTGTTTACATTTACACTGTATTAGGTATTAGAAGTCCTTTAGAGATGATTTAAAGTATATGAGTTGTGCAAAAACTACACCCTTTTAAATTAGGGAACCAAGCCGGGCATGGTGGCGCACGCCTGTAATCCCAGCACTTGGGAGGCTGAGGCAGGAGGATAGTGAGTTCAAAGCCAGCCTCAGCAATGGCGAGGTACTTAGCTATTCAGTGAGACCCTGTCTCTAATAAAATACAAAAAAAGGGCTGGGGATGGGCCCAGTGGTCGAGTGCCCCTGAGTTCAATCACCGGTACCAAAAAAAAAAAAAAAAAAAAAAGAAAAAAGAAAGAAACTAAATTAGGGAACCATACTAAAAAATTGCTAGGTGTGTGTGTGTGTGTGTGTGTGTGTGTGTGTGTGTGTGTGTTTTAAGGTACCACGGACTCTGAGCTACAACCATTGAGCTACATCCCCAGCCCTTTTTATTGTTTTTTAAAAATTTTCAGATACTGAGGCTTTAGGTAATTTAGCAAGATCCTAAGTTAGCTAGGGCCTCCTAAGTTGCTGAAGCTGGCCTTGAACTTGTGATTCTCCTGCCTCAGCCCGAGTCACTGGGATTACAGGTGTGCACCACCATGCATGGTGCTGTTATTTTATAAATATGGATTAATTCTGGCAATCTTTCAGTAGTATTATTGTCACATAAATTATAATCAGAATTTAGGTAACAGGACTTGTGGAGAGACTTAATTTTGGTGGAAAGGAAGAGATGGGGAAATGGCAATAGGCAAAGGCCTTATGTTTTATTTTAAAGTCATTTTCTGTAAATTGCTTTGCCTAAATAGGAAAAAGGGCACATGCCAGAAAATTGAATAATACTGTATATGTGTAGTATACTGTTTCCTTACTCTCTCCTTTAATACCTGTTTCCATTTGTTCTGGAACTTGAGAGATAGATCCCAGCAAGGTAAAAATTGAGGGAGGCAAGAATTTAGGACCTTTGAGACAAAATTAGTCTGAAATCTGGGAGACTGCAGAACCCCAGAAGAATTAAATCATTTGGGTGAGCCAAGAAACATTTTTAATAAACTTAAATCAGACAACAGAGTTGAAACTTGTTGATAGAGAAATAATCATAGACTATGTCTGTTTTATTTTGGTGGGGGTAGGCATTGTTGTCTTAATTCTTTTATGTAATCTTCAACAATTTGATGAGGTAGATATTTTATCTTAATTTACAGTCTTGGACTGAGGAATGGAAATGTAACTTGCCTAAAATTATACACTTAATAAGAGGTCAAAGTATTACTTTAGGCTGTTTATGCATAGCCGGGGCATAAACCCTAGCTATATTCTTGGAAACAAATTGTCCTTTAGGTTTGGTTGATGAAAAGACTGTCAAACATGTAAAATAAAGACACTTAACTTTATATTCAAGAGGCTAATACAAAGTAAATTAATAACACATTTTGAGGAAAGGCATAATGGTCTTGTGTGTCTTAACCAAATATACTCTTAATCCTGTAATACCCTTTACTTTTGTGTATGCACATGCATGCATGCATGGTGTGTGTGTGTGTAGTAGTAGTAGTAGAAGATTGGGTTGGGGAGGGGCATTTTGCTAGGGTAGACAGCATCTGGGCAGGGTTGGAGTGATTTTTTTTTAAAGGTTAAAAAAGGAAATTAATTTTTTTTACTGGTCACACCTTGTGTATGTTTGATTACATTTAGTATATTATGTAATCTTTAAAATACTCAGTGTGATTGTGATATCTCCATTTTAAGACTACACATATAGCCGGGCGCGGTGGCGCACGCCTGTAATCCCAGTACTTGGGAGGCTGAGGCAGGAGGATCGGAGTTCAGAGCCAGCCTCAGCAATGGCGAGGCACTTAGCAACTCAGTGAGACCCTGTCTCTACTAAAATACAAAAAAGGGCTGGGGATGTGGCCCAGTGGTCGAGTGCCCCTGAGTTCAATCCCCGGTACCAAAAAAAAAAAGACTACACATATGAACTTAATAGCTCTCTTGTCAGCACAGTATACTGGGTATGACATTGACTGTAAGGGATGATGGGAAGGCTAAGTAGTTTCCTTTTACTTTAATAATCCAGAGAAGTAACCAATTTCATAATCCCCCCTGTTAAATAAGGACATTTTTGGTATTTGAAAGGGTTGATTTAGCCTGGCATGGTGGTGCATGCCTAAAATCCCAGCTATTAGGGAGGCTGAGACAGGTTTGAGGCCAACTTCAGCAAATTAGACCCTGATTGAAAATAAAAATAAAAAGATGGGATGTAGCTCAGTGATAAAGAGTTTGCCTCGCATGTGTGATCTCCTGGGTTTGATCCCAGTATGAAAAATAAAAAGTAAAAAGAGAAGAAAAGCAAAGAGGGATGATGTATACTTTTTGTGGAAAACTGTCTTATTTTTCCAGTTGCTAGAAAAAAAAATTTTTTTTTTGAAACTGAAATTGACCTTTATTTGATGTGCTGAAATGGAAACATCTTTTAAGATAACATACTTTATGTTCTTTCTCCTTTAATTTTTCCTTTTGTTTACAGTGATACATGAATTGTAGCTATTTATTTAGTATGTATTAAAGTGTTTTCCTCAAGCAAGCTTTTTCTGGTAAATGTAGTTACTAGAAGATTTTGAAAGGAATGAAAGAACAGTGGAAGAATATCTGATGTTTTTTCACCTATTTAGTTTGAATATGTGTCTTTTCAGTGCCTGGGTAGGAGGTTTTTGGTATCTTATTTCTGTTGACTTATTTGGCAAGCATCAGGAAACTTGAAGAATGAACCAGAGTTGTTTTTTTTTTCCTTAGCATTTGTGAAGTTATTACTAAAGAAGGAGCAGAATAGTGGGGAAAATTCTGAACTATTGTTGAATTGTTAATTTTAATTTTGTCTTGCTAGGCTTAAATTCCTCATTTACACCTCAGGATTGTTACCTTTTTTTCAGAAATGTTGTTTGTTTTGTAATTATGGGACCAGGCCAGGCTGGGAAAGCCTATTTTCACTGTTAGGCATGCCCTCTGCTTTGCTGAACAGTATGCTGAGTGGCCTGGTGACCCTCCATGCAGCTTATGTTGCTTGCATTTCCATAGGGAGTTAGTTCACTTGTTTCTCTCATGAGGCATTCTGGTGTCATAGTGTTTACTTATTGTAGCTGTTGTTTTATTCTTTTTTCCTTTTTGTTTTTGACTTATGGCAATGAAAAGTACCTGAGCACAAGGTTATGTTGTTCTGAATGGCCTTGGAGAAGGATGGGGTGTAGTGAGAGAGTAAAACCTTTGCAGGAGGGTATCTTTTTTTACTTAATAAAGCTACTGTTGGAGGTGGGGTTTTTTTGGTGTGTGTGTGAGTGTGTGTGTTGCTGGGGATTGAATCCAGGGCCTTGTGAATGCAAGGCAAGCACTCTACCAACTGAGCCATATCCCCAGCCCGAGTTTTTTGCTTTTGAAATAAATCTCTTTCCCCATTAAAAAAATAAATAAATAAATAAAGTTTTCTTTCAGTCCTGTTAAGAAGCAAAACCATAAGTTTTATTTTTTTCCCCTCAGAAATAATCAATTGAAAACTATGACAGACTTCCACTCAAGAGGCCCTTGGGTTCACAAAACAGAAACTATGATAGATGATAAAGTTCATTTACATAGAACACACAGGGTTCCTAGTGCCATTTGATATTATCAGATATCAAAGAATTTGTTACTGCTTTTTAGATGAATAAAGTTAGCATAGTTGAATCCTTCATTGATTTATTTAGTTGCCTTTCATAAAATTTTACACTGAGAATGAAAAGATGTCTTTTTTGTGCTTTTCCTAAAAAGGTCTTTAGAATTTTCAACTGAGTTGCTGCAATCTCTGTTTCTCTATACTTCCAACTGGGTGAAAATGTTTTTCTTTCTAAACTGGCACTCACCCAGCAGTTTTTTTCCAGCAAGTATTCTTTGGGCACACCCTATGCATAAATACAGTTATTTTTGCAAGATCCTTATTCAGAAGGCCAGGAAAACAGACTAGTCTGCTCTTTGTAGGATTGAAAAAGAAAAAAAAAGAATCTTGCTTAAAAATTATTTTGCTTATGCCTATTTGTACATGAAATTGATCTTTATGCAAATACACTCATAAAAGTAATTTTGTTTAGAAGTGTAAGTAGAAAAGCTGGTTTTGTATTTTCAGGAAGATTGCTTAGTGCAGTGATTGTCCTCCTAATTAAGAATCCTCTTAATTTTCTTTTCTTTTTTTTTTGTAGATGGACAGTATGCCTTTATTTTATTTGTTTATTTTTATGTAGTGCTGAGGATGGAGCCCTGTGCTTCATGCTTGTTAGGCAAGTGCTACAGCCCCAGTCCTTAATTTTTTCTTAATGTTAGCTTGATAGAAAGCAGGTCTCAGATTCCAGCGTTGAAAGGTAAGAAGTAACCTTGAAAATGTAAGGTAGTATACATTCAAGATTCTTATCCATCTAGACACAGATGTACACATAACACTTGGTTTTGTGTGTGTGTGTGTGTGTGTGTGTGTGTGTGTGTGTAGCGTGTGAGAGGTTTCCATTAATGTCTAAAGCATTTAAATTATTTAAGCTTTCATGGTTTGCTTTAGTGTGATGTACACTAGGTAAGATAAATGACCGTAATCTCTTCCATGAATGGTAAATTGACTGATAAATTTATAGAAAGGTAAAGCACAGAATTACACTTGGGTGTTTACTAGCAAGCTGGCCTGAAAGCGATAGCTTATGTTCATTCCTTTGATAGTTCTTCAACATGGAGTAGAAGAGTCATCTTAGTTGATGATTTGAATAGAAACTAAGATGTGTCATCATTGAAGATAGTCAAAATGTTCCTGAGGCAGTTCCAGAAAAAGAGTTCCAGAATTCTTTGAGCAAAATAGTAATAAATCTAACAACTTTAAGGGTGCTGTAATTACTTGGAGACTAGCTTTTCTGGATCATTTATCATGATTAACCTTGCCTCTGAAAGGTAGTTAAATAAGGAACAATGAAAACACTTAAGAAGAATTCAGGAGGCTGGGGTTGTGGCTCAGCGGTAGAGCACTCGCCTAGCACATGCAAGGCCCTGGGTTGGATCCTCAGCACCACATAAAAATAAATAAAACTATTGTGTCCAATTACAACTAAAAAATAAATACTAAAAAAGAATTGAGGAATTGGGGGCTGGGGTTATAGCTCAGAGGTAGAGTGTTTGCCTTGTACATGTGAGGCACTGGGTTCTATCCTCAGCACCACTTTAAAATAAATAAGTAAAGGTATTGTGTCCATCTTCCCCCCAAAAAAAAAAAAAAAAATTGAGGACTTCGTTCTTGTCTTCAAGGAGTAATTTATATTACTGTACCCCTGGCATTGAATTGGAAAAGGAAGCACCAAAGATTGGTATTGGTCTGCTCAGTACTCGGTACATGATTTAGGAATTAAATACTGAAGTCTTAGGAGGAGTGATTACTTTGAGCTAAGCTGAGCAGAACACCTGAGAGGAGCTGGAACTTGAGTTTGGATCAAAGATGATTCTTATTTGGGGCTGGAGCTGGGGCTCAGTGGTAGAGCACTTGGCTAGCGTGTGTGAGGCACTGGGTTCGATTCTCAGCACCACTGACAATAATATTAAAAGAAAAAAAAAGATTCTTAGGTTCCCAAGAAGAAATAACCATGTTTCAGGTCCAAGGATGAGGGAACTCAGAGTGAGTATGTTGAATCATATATCACTGAAAAGAACTGTCAAAGATAAAAGATTCAAGAAAGAGGAAGATAAAGTTGGAAGGGTAATTTGTGGTTACATTGTTTTTGAATGTGAGGCTAGTGCATTTGAATTTCATCTTAACAATAGTGAGGAATCATTTAAGTATAATGGCATGATTCAGGTGCTCATAAGAGAGTCATTTGATGGATTGGATGTTCTCAGATGGTTTGCATTAGGGCAAGACTAAAGGCAAGGATTTCCCCCACAATTACTATGCGTAAACAGTAGCACCAATAAATGACAACAAATGTTAAAAAAGAAAAAAAAAAAAAAAAAAAGACTAAAGGCAAGAAGGTTGTTGTGATAGCCTAACTATAGAAAGGTCTTGAATCAGGGCAGTAAGACATGGGATGGAAAAAGTGATCTAGATGGAAGATTTACAAAATAGAGAATTTCAGAGCTCACTTGGAGAAAATCACAAACATGTCATTTACAGGTAAGAAACCCAGAGACAGCTCAAGTATGCTTTGCTAAAGGTTTAGAGTCAAGGTTGTAATAGAGGTCTTGATTCCAAATCTTAACCTCTTTCTATGATTACACACTGTAGGAAATGTGGTGGCATGACTGGATTTTAATCTTAGAAAATTGGCAGAATATTGATAGAAATAAGAAAGTAAGAAGAGATTGGGAAGTGTTTGGGAAGCAGAACTAAAGGAATAAAATTTTTTGAAGTAAAGCGGCTTTTTGTTGAAGGAGAGTGCCCCAGATGATGAGTAACTTTTATGTTTAGCTCTTTGTTTTGGTATGGTTTAAAGTAAGATTTTTAACTTATTCCTCCCTCCCTCAATGAATAACAGGTTGTTCTCAGACAATATAGGAGGTCATTCTTTCATTATAAATGTCACTTCTGTTGTAAACTTAATTTACATATGTGTGTCATTTCTGTTTCATTGATCCGTTATTAGTTCTTGCATCATTACTACACTGTCTGAATTACTAACAATTTAATAAATGTGTATGTATTCTATGTATGTAATATATATTATTTACCATAACTTTCGGGGGGGGCATTAGGGATTGAACTCAGGGACACTCAACTACTGAGCCACATCCCCAGCCCTATTTTGTATTTTATTTAGAGACAGGGTCTCACTGAGTTGCTTAGCACCTCGCTTTTGCTGAGGCTGGCTTTGAACTCGCAATCCTGCCTCAGCCTCCCGAGCTGCTGGGATCACAGGCATGCGGGCATATTTAGGATAATTTTAACTGATAGGTAACTCTACTTGTACTTAAAATTTCATATATTTTTTGAGGGTTCTATTTGTGATCATTTTCTTCCATATGAATTTTATAATTAGTTTATCAGCTTCCTTTAAGTCATTTTGACATTTGGATTGAGATTGCTCTGAATGTATACATTAGTTTAGAAATACTACATCTTGACACTAGATCTTCCAGAGTTGCATTTTTCTTCCAGTGTCCTTTTATGTCTAGAATACAATATGCACTTTGTGTAGTTTTTCCTTTTGTATCTTAGGTTTATTTGAATTTTAAATATTTTAATCCTATTAAGAATGAGATTGTTATTTCTTATGAGAGTATTGGTATATGGGAAAACTGTTCATGTTTATATGTTGATTTTGTGTTTGGCCTCCTCATCTGAATTTTAATTGTACACAATGCTTTTATATTTACGTGGTGCTGAGAATTGAACCCGTGCCGCGCATGTGCTAGGCGAGTGCTCTACCACTAAGCCACAACCTTAGCCCCTGAATTTTAGTACTCTTGACAGTTGTTTATTTCCATTTGATTTTACATATATTTTTGTTACTTTTCAATTGTTAAACTTTTGCCTTTGTTGTTGTAGTAGTAGTAGTAGTTGTTGTTGTTGTTGTTCTTTCTTTCTTTTTTGGGGGGTGGGGGGGTATCAGGGATTGAACTCAGGGACACTCGACCACTGGGCCACATCCCCAGCTCTTTTTTGTATTTTATTAGAGACAGGGTCTCACTGAGTTGTTAAGTGCCTCGCCATTGCTGAGGCTGGCTTTGAAGTCTCCATCTTCCTGCCTCAGCCTCTTTTTTTTTTTTTTTTTGTGGTGGTGGTGGTGCTGGGGACCAAACTTGGGACCTCATTAGGCTAGGCAAGTGCTCTACCACTGAGCCACATCCCCAGGTCTTTGTATTTCTCTTTCTTTTTTGTTTGCATACACTGGAATTCTCCAGTACACTATTGAATAGTACAGAGGTAGGGGACTTTCTAGTCCAGTTCCTGAGTTTAATCAGAAAAGTTAGTTTTTCTATTGAGTATGACTTGTACTATAGGTTTTAAAGATAACATTGTTAGATCAGATGTAGTTCTTTTAATTTTCTGACTTAAGTATTTTCACCATAACTGAGTATTGAATTTAATCAATGCCTTTTCAGTATCTATGGAGATATTTTTAAAAGCGTATAAATATGTATTATATATTAATATGTTTATAACATATTCTGTCTCCTACTACACACACACACCCATCTCCCCAGAACCTTTAATAGATTTGCTGATGTTGGTTAAACCTTGAATTCATTCAACTAATATTGTCCTTATTATGAATTAGGTGCTCTTCAGGACACCAGAGACAGAGCATTGAACAAAATGGACAACAAAAACCCATGTTTTCTCTAGTTTACTATAAAGTATTGATGATCTGGAGTATTCTTTTACATATGTCAAAGGTGATTTTGTTAGTTGATTTTTTTTTTAAAATATTTATTTGCTTTAGTTGTACACAGTGTGTTTTTACATGGTGCTGAGGATCGAACCTGGGCCGCGCACATGCCAGGCGAGCGCTCTACCGCTGAGCCACAACCCTAGCCCAGTTTTTTTTTTTTTTTTTTTTCCCCTTTTCATTTAATGTATTTTTGGGCTGTTCCCTCTTTTCCCCATGTTTAAAACTTGAAATGACCCGTCATTTATTTTTTGACTAGGTATGGTTATGGCAGCTTCATAGATTAAATAGGTAAATTATCCTGTCTTTTGTATGCTTGGAGAAGCTCTTTATATATATACATATATATAATATTATTTATATAAATATTTAATTTTTATTTTATTTATTTTATATTTAAAATATATAATATTTATTTGCTGTTGTACACAATGCGTTTATTTTTATTTTTGATTTCTAAGTTTGTTGCATTGTATTCAAAGAATGTGACCTGTATGCTTTCTGATTTTTGGAATTTGAGTTATGTCTTTGTGACTCATTACATGGTCAGTTCTTAAAACTTTTTTGGTTACTTGAAAAGTATGTTCTAAGTTTAGATATAAAGTTGTACATTGTCTAATAAATAGTTGGTGATTTTTAAAAATAGATTTTAAAGAAACGGATTTACAATACTGCAAGTAGTCATCAGTATTGCTCAGTGGTTGAAGCTTTAGGGTCTGTCTACCTGGATTTGAATCATGGCTCAATGATCTTTATGTTTAGTTTCCTATGTGACATGGGAATTATAACAATTTCCTTATGGGGGGGTGTGTGTTAGGAGATATTGTATGTAAAATTTCTGTAATTCTATTTTGTTTTCTATAGTTGGGCACTGAATTATTATCCATTTTCATGTTTGTAACATTATATATTTAGGAGTTTTGTACTTTTTTTTTTTTTTTTTTTTTTTTTGGGTACTGGAGATAGAACCCAAGTGTGCTTTACCACTGAACTACATCCTCAGCCCCTTTTAGTTTTTAATTTTCAGACAGAGTCTGGGTAAATTGCTAAATGCCTTGCTAAGTTTCTGAGACTGCCCTCAAACTTGTGATCAAGCCTCAGACTTCCTACTAGGATTACAGGCATGTGCTGCTGTACCTTTTTTTTTTTTTTTTAAACTATTTATTTGCTTTAGTTGTACACAATGCTTTTTTTTTTTTTTCCCTTCCCTTTTTTTTTTGGGTACTGGGGATTGAACTCAGGGGCACTCAACCACTGGGCCACATCCTCAGCCCTTTTTTGTATTTTTATTTATTTAGAGACCAGGGTCTCATTGAGTTACTAAGTGCCTCGCCATTGCTGAGGCTGGCTTTGAACTTGCGATCCTCCTGCCTCAGCCTCCCAGTCCTCTTGGGATTACAGGCATGTGCCACCATGTCCCGCTCACAATGCATTTATTTTTTACATTGGTGCTGAGGATTGAACCTGGGCCACCCACGTGCTAGGCGAGCACTCTACCGCTGAACCACAACCCCAGCCCTTATGTCATAAACTTTTGTGTTTTATTTTATAAGGAAACTAAAATTGAGATTAAATCTTGAATGCATTTTATAAACCATATACTATGGGTTACTTCTGCTATGATCATGTGCTTTCTTTGGTCTGACTGCCCCCTATTTCTTTGTCACCGTCTCTAAGCAAAGAATATTCTTTACCTTGTTTCAGATAGTGCTTACCGGTTTGCAGTGAGGATGAATTAATTGCTGAGTCATATTGTAGCTTTAAAGCAGAAAATTGCCTCCCCCTTTGAAGTGGGGTAAGAACAATTACAAATAGAAATTCTTAAAGTGTACTTCCAAAAGGGAAGATCTCCCTAAAGGACAAATCAGAATCAGCATTTCTGCCCACCCCCCCCCCTTAATTTTCAGGTACATATGGTTCAAACATGACATGCTATTCAGCCTTTTTCCCTTAAGTTTGTGTTGAGAGAAGGCTATTAGCCACTGCTTTGTTCTGTCTTTTCCCTTTCCTACTCAGGCTCCCACCAAAACTAGATATCCTTTTATTTGGGTATGTTCATTAGCTTCTACTGCAAAAATTAACCATTTTTAAGGTAGTGAGACGGGCTTCAAAAATAGCAGATGATTTAAAAGGAGTAGCATGAGAACAGGGCACTAAACCAGCAGGGAATGTAAGGGGAGTTTTCTTATATATTGAGGCATCTGGAGTTTGTAGTCTCTTACATTGTTCAATTATTGTTATTTTTGCCATCCTACCTTCCTTTTCTTAGACAGTTACTCCTGGGCTTGTGTTTTCTACCACCTTAGAGTCCCTGTAAGATCAGATTTTTTGTTGTTGTTGATTCTCATCTCTTCTATATTAGGTATAACTCAAGTGACTGGCTCTCCTATTCCTGGGTTGGTAATCTAGTAGTGAATAGATGTCCTGGTCTCTTGATGTTTCTTGTGATATTTACCTCTTGTCCTGCCATATAGCTAACCCTCCTACTTTTTTTTTTTTTTTTTTACTAGTGTTTTTTATATTATATGAGAATTTATATGTAAGAGAACATTTTGTAAACCAATGTGGACTTTATATTCTATACTGCTTTGTTTTCATTTCCAGTGCACATTTTGGGAATATGTATTGTGACTTCATTTATATGTTTACTGGTTAATCTCAGAACATTTCTTTCCACAGGCTCCTAATTAAAAGAAAGTTATTAATATAAAGGGCACTATTTTACTTAGGGTAAAATGACACATGAAGCTAAAACTGCTCTTAAGCCCATCTTTGTAGAGATTGCATTTTCCAACTCTGATAGTTTTACAGTTACTCATGTCTCTTAAGGATCTCTCTCTGATCTCAACTACCATGTGTTGATGAGCTATGTACTTGCCTTTGTTTCTTCATTTGCACTTTCTTGCTGAATTAACTTGACAATGGAACTGAATAGTGTTTAGGATAATATATCACAATATGATCAAGAAGTCAAACTGAGGAAGCTTTGTAGTTAAGAGTCTGGCTTTCTTACACAAGCCTTTTTAGATTTAAAAAAAAAAAAAAAGTTACTTCAAGTTTCTGATGTTCTATATCATGTCTCCTGAATACTTGGCATTTATTTGTCAGCGGATATCTATAGTCAAGAGTCAAAGTAGAGGGAGGTAGGCAGAATTAATTCCTTAGTGAAGTATCTGAGTAACATTTAAAGTTAAAAACCATTGTGGATTTCAGCATCTCTGGATTGATTGATTGTATAAATAAGTAGTATTTTGCTGCATTGCTTTCTATCTTGCCAATCACTTTTAAAAGTTCTTATTAGGTGAGGGTGTAAAAATCAGTAACTTGGTTTGATACTCCAGGTATGTATGAATGAATTGGTTCGTTACTTGATGTTTGCTTGTTGAACTTGAAAAATCAACAACCAAAAAACAACAAAATCTACCTCGTAAGTCAGTTCTTTTCAAACCCTTTTGGCACAATCTAAATAATCTCTGAAATTCCTCCTCCTTCTTGCCCTCTCCTTTGTGTCTGGTGTCAGTATTAATTTCACCTAAATTCAGTATCAGTCATCCTGTATAACAGCAGAAGCTAAATGAGGCTAATGGGTGGAAATACAGTGCTTGAAAGGGTTTTTGGTAAAACTGCAAAGGACTTCATAGTTAATTTAGTCCTTGATTTGTCTTCAAAAGGTATGATTTTTGGGGGTTTTCATAATCTAATATTAAGAAATGAAGCCGGGCGTGGTGGCGCATGCCTGTAATCCCAGCACTTTGGGAGGCTGAGGCAGGAGGATCGCGAGTTCAAAGCCAGCCTCAACAATGGCGAGGCACTTAGTAACTCAGTGAGACCCTGTCTCTAAATAAAATACAAAAAAAAAGGGCTGGGGATGTGACCCAGTGGTCAAGTGCCCCTGAGTTCAATCCCCAGTACCAAAAAAAAAAAAAAAAAGAAATGAGCTTTTGTTTAAAATGAAAAATGTTATTTGTGTTCTGGGAGTATACTTCAAAATCTCAATGGCAGATTGTATTCAAATGGAGTAGAAATACTGATCTTTGTTTAGAATACTTTTATGGTATAAAATTATTCAGGAACTTGTATATTAATCTTTTTTGCCAGAGATGCCAGTTTTTCAAGAGTTCTTTGTTTTCAGATTTTTCTTTATTCTATAGATAGTGGGTTTGAGAAACCTGATCCAGTTAAAATTTGCCTCCAGATTGCATGGTTCTCAACTTTTGCTGTACACTAGAATCTCCTGGCTAATTGAGGTGGGAAAAAATTCTATGGTTGTACCATAGACCAGAATGAAATGATCTCAGGGGTAGGACTCAGATCTATCTAAAATTTTAAAACTCTCCAGGAGATTCCATGTAGTAGCCAAAGTTGTAAATCACTGCTGCTCTTAAGATGTTTTTGCAATTGGTACTGTTTAGAGAAAAGCTTTAGGATTACTTTCCAGAAAATGGGCATTATACCATAAAGCCTTAAATTAAGAATTCCTATTCTAGGAGTAGCCTTGACATGATAAATTTAATTAGAAGCATCTGAGTTTTAGAAAGCATGTAGTTTGGAATGGTAAATAAATGTATCATTCATTCATTTAATGACTAACGTGTATCAAATCTTCAGTATGCTTGCATACTGAAGATTAATTACTAGGGATATTCATTACTAGGGATTCAGCTGTCAGTAAGAAATTAGTATTTTCATGGGTCTTCATCATAATAAGGAAGACAGACAATGAGTAAATGACCAGAGGCCAGTTAACAGGTGATATTAAAAAAAGAGTAAGGAGATTGAAAATGATTGTTATGGAGAAGTTATTTTAAAGTAGAGTGGTTAGGGAAAGCCTCTCCATAAAGGTACCTTTTTTTTTTTTTTTTCTTTTTTCTTTCCTTTTTTTTTTTAGTTGTAGATATATACATACCTTTATTTTATTTATTTATGTTTATGTGGTGCTGAGGATTGAACCCAGTGCCTCACACTTGGTAGGCAAGCGCTCTACCACTGAGCCACAACCCCAGCCCAAAAAAGGCAACATTTACTTTGAGATCTATATGAAGCAAGGCAGGAAGACCTTGAAAAAGGGCGTTCCCAATGAAGAGAACAGAATAATTAGGTCTTACTGTGGCACTGTGCTCAGTTCGTTGGATTTTCAGCAGAAATGCCTGGGTGGCAGGAGACTACACGGTGATCCATGTGTAGAACAAGTGATAGAAAATGAGATCAGAGAACCCTGTAAACTTGTCAGATCCTGGGCATTTTAATTTGATGGAAACTTGATTGTTGATTGTTAACTGAGTAGTTACTTTATGCTTAAATAAATATTATCTAATATTGAGCTTTCTTTTTTTCAGAATTAGCTAGAAAATTAGCATGCAGTTTGTTGCTAAATTACATTTCTGTGAGATCTAAATCTTATGCATTTCTATGTGAGGGACTATCTTTGTATTTTCTTCATTGATAATGCTGAACATAGAAGATATTCAACAGTCTTTTAAAATATATTTTTTAGTTGTAGATGGACACATAGCTTTTTTTTTTTTTTTTAAAGTTATACATGGACACAACATCTTTATTTTGTTTGTTTATTTTAATGGGGTGCTGAGGATCAAACCCAGTGCTTCACACATGTGAGGCAGGCACTTTACCACTGAGTTACAGCCCCAACAGGTTTTGTTGATAGTCAACTTATAGTGGTTCTCAAATTTATATTTATGAAAGTCATATGGCATTGAATTACTTATTATGTACTGGTAATTATTTCTAGTCTCACCAAGTAGGCTGTGTTAACACCTATATTACTAGAGGAGAAAGCAGAGATTTAACAACAGACAGAATCTGGATTTGAATCCAGACCTCTTTCTTTTCCCAGTTTACCATGCCACACTCTGATATATGTGTGTATATGTACACACACACACACACTTTTTTATTTTTATTTATTTTTTGCTACCGGGATTGATCCCAAGGGCACTTAACCACTGAGCTACATCCCTTTTTAAAAATGTTTTATTTAGAGACAGGGACTCACTAAGTTGCTTAGTGCCTTGCCAAGTTGCTCAGGCTGTCTTTGAATTCACAATCCTCCTGCCTCAGCCTCTTGAACCATTGGGATTATAAGTGTGTGCCACCGCACCCTGTATAATTAACTTTTTAAAAAAATACTACTACTTTTTTTTTTTTTTAATAAATGCTTCTTTAGGTTTTTTTTTTTTTTTTTTTTTTTTTTTTTAAATGTGGTGTTGGGGCTTGAACCCAGTAAGTGTTCTACCACTGAGCCACACCTCCAGCCCTAATTTTTGAAAGTATGATTTGTTAAGCCGGTGTCATTAGTTTTTAGGCAATATAATACAGAGTAAGAGGACTTCAGACTTAAGTTTCTTAAAAGTACTGTTACATAAAGTTTTTTAATTTCAGAAATATATTTTTTTGAAGCAGTGATATTTGTTTCTTTCAAGTAAGTGTAAAAGTGCTGTGGGAAGTAGAGATGACTCAGATTCCATTCACAGGCTAAGGAGAGCTGAGACTTATATCATTCATTATGGTTCAAGATTGCAACCATAAAAAATGGAAATAATATGCAGTGAAGGTTTCTTAGAAAAGGGAAAGAGTTCTTCAAGGATAAGATAGGATTTAGTTCTGTATTAGGAGTGGGAGAAGCAAGAGAGGTAAAGGCCTTTAGAGTGACAAAAGGAAAGAAATTATATACAAGTTGAGCAAAAGATTGGATGAGTCAGTATAAGGAGCTGTAGTTTCCAGGAATTGTGGTGCATGCCTGTAATCCAACCCAGTGGCTTGGGAGGCTGAGGAGGAGGATTGCAAATTCGAGGCCAGCCTCAGCAGTTTAGTGAGAACCTCATAAACGTAGCAAGACCCTATCTCAAAATACAAAGGGCTGGGGATGTAGCTTGGTGGTAAACACACCTTGGTTCAATCCCCAGTATCAAAAAAAAAAAAAAAAAAAAAAATCCCAACAACAACGAAAGGAGCTACATTTATGGAATGCAATTTGGAATGTAGTAGGGGGGTGGGGGTGGGGACCCATATAGGGGAAGCCCTTGAGTATCAGGCCAAGGACTGTTGAGCTCTATTTTGTAAGGAAAGAGACTTTAAAAAAAAAAAAAAAAAAATCAGAAATCAGTTTATGATGGAATTTAGGAGTCTGATGTTAGTTGGTTGGATTATCAAAGTCAGCAAACCATGCCCTGTAGGCCAAATATAGACGGAAGGTGGTTCTTATAAATGAAGTTTTTTTGCAACACAGCCACACTCATTTATTTAGATATTGTCTGTACAGCTGTTTAATACTACAGTGGCAGAAGTGAATGGTTGAGACAGGTTTTGTGGTTGGCCCTCTGTAGGATCATGTCAAATGAAATGAAGACTAGAATTGCAGTTGCTCAACTAGAGAAAGAAAAGAATTTATTAAATTGGTCAGTTGATTAATTTTGGGAGTGTAGAGCGAGGAATTTGTTTTTAAGTGTCAGTAATGTAAGATGGTGATTTGGATAGCATAGGCTTTTAATTTTTTGCCCATCCTTGTGTGTGCTCTATTAAAAGACCTCCTGTTAAATATTGGTTTAGAGTGCTGTGATCTTAGAAAGTATGAATTTTTGCTGTTTGAAAACTGTGTGCTATAAATCAATCCCTTTCAGTACTTTAGAACCTTTCTCTGAAGTAGGAAGATTGTGTTCCTACCACACCATTTTACCATTGAGACAACCAGGGATCAAGACATGTAATCCTCCAGTTATATAGCTACAGTGCTAAGGTTATTTTTACCCTAAATTCGTGTCTTCAGTTTGTACTCTGAAATTTTACGTTAATCAGAATCACCCTACTACTTTTATTTTATTTCATTTTTTTGTGGTGCTGAGAGATTAAAGCCAGGGCCCTGTGCACACTAGGCAAGTACTCTATCAACTGAGCTATCTTCGTAGCCCCTCACCCTAGTACTTTTCTATCAAAAGCTTTGCCTTGTGATTTGAATATTTTTTTTAATCTTTGCACTGTACTAGAGAAAACGTTGCCATATAGCCTTCTATTACCAGCTGTTGCCTCATATGAAAAGTAGTTAAATTTTACCCACAATGCTTCCCATGGTGGCTCAAGTTTTTGCTTTTTATAAACATTTGAAATATTTACTAAGCAGGTGAAAAGAGATAATTTGGTTGCATAGTATCTTTTTTTAAAAAAATACATATATATATATTTTAAAGTTGTACACAATGCCTTTTTGGTGCTGAGGATCGAACCCGTGCGACCTGGGCCCTGCGCGTGCTAGGTGAGCTCTCTACTGCAGAGCTATAACCCCAGCCCCTGAATAGTATCTTATCAGTTGAATTTTTCACCTTCTTTTTAAAATATGTTCAGAATTTCTAAACCACCAGTAAAAAATGCATATTCATTTTTAATTGCATTTGAATGCATTTTTAAAAGTAAATCATATTTTTTGGGTGGGGGTTGTGGCTCAGCAGCAGAGCGCTCACCTCACACATGCGCGGCGCAGGTTCGATCCTCAGCACTACGTAAACATAAATGCATTGCATTGTGTACAACTAAAGTAAATAAATAATTTTTTTTTTTTTAAAGTAAATCATAGTTTTGCATCCAGGAACTATGGCTTTTCAAGGTCATTCTAATGTGGAGCAACAAATTTCTTAGGTCATTGACTCTTTTTTTTTTTTAAATAGGAACATGTAGATGTGAGCCTCCTTGGAGTGATCAGATATCTGTGATAGAGGTTTTTCTACTCTACTTTTAGGATCAGTATAGAGGAAGAAGCCTGGACTGTCATAAGATTGGAAACCAACTTGGCCAGTTAGTCACTTTTTGACCTTGATTAAACCATGTAACCTTTTAAAAATGGTTTCACTGTCTGTAAAAAGAAGATGATAATATGGTTTCATGGCTTGCCTTGTTTCCTGTGGTGTTTAGAGGATCAGACTATGTGAAAGTTCCTGTGAAAACTAAAAGCTTATTCAGGTACGATATGGTGGAATTCATAGAAGCTTGTGAGTTAATGATGCGTTTGTTTCAGTGCTTTTCACAGTTTATTCTCACATAGTAAGTGCTTACAGAGAGGGTACGTGGAAGCATGCTGTCTCTTTAGGAGATGTTTTGCGGTCTAGAATAAAGAACAAAAGAATGAGAAATGATTTTTAGAGAAGCTAATATGGATGGAGCATCACTGTGCTCATCATTTCACTTAGAGCTTATGATTTTAGATACTTCAAGTGAGTTTTGTTTACCTAATTTATAACAGAAGGTTTTGTAAGCAGTTCTAGATTGACTATTTAGTGCATGAAAATTCAGAGCTAAGTAGCTGCTTTATTAGATCTTGAGAAAGGGTGGTGTTTAGGCAAAGCATAAATATGTTCTTCAGGAAGATAGCTTTTATAGATAGTGCTTAACTTTTTCAAAAGTCTTGATGAAAGTTTGGGGAATTTAGTATTATCTCTAAATACTACATTATGAAACAGCTTAAGTAGAAATAGAAAGTTGGTTGTAGAACTCAGTAGATTTGTCTTCCTAAAAAAAAAAATCATAGGACGAGTTCAAAGCCAGCCTCAGCAATGGCAAGGCACTTAGCAACTCAGTGAGACCTTGTCTCTAATAAAATAACAAAAAAGGGCTGGGGATGTGGCCCAGTGGTTGATTGCCCCTGAGTTCAATCCCCAGTAACCCCCCCGCCCCAAAAAAAAAATCATAGGAAATAAAAAGGGCTAAGTCATGGCATCTATATTTGAAATATGTTTTTAGCTAAACCCTCTCTCTTTACCACATCATGAAGAGTTTGATCTCCTTCCTATTAAGAATTAGATTTCCCATTTAGAATATCAAACCTCTGGTAAAATTTAAACAATTGACTATTTACCTTGATAACTTTATTTATCACCTTCTGTGTGACATCCAAATAATCTGAAATGAACTGGAGAGTTAAAAGTACCTTCCAAGGGGCTGGGGTTGTGGCTCAGCAGTAAAGCGCTCGCCTAGCACGAGCACAGCCCGGGTTCGATCCTCAGCACCACGTACAAATAAATAAAGGCATTGTGTACAACTAAATAAATAATATATTTTTAAAAAGTACCTTCCAAGCCAGGAGTGGTGGCGCACGCCTGTAATCCCAGTACTTGGGAGGCTGAGGTAGGAGAATCGCGGGTTCAAAGCCAGCCTCAACAATGTTAAGGCACTTAGCAACTCAGTGAGACCCTGTCTCTAATAAAATACAATAAAAGGGGGGGCCTGGGGATGTGGCCCAGTGGTCGAATGCCCCTGAGTTCAATCCCCACAGTACCCTCCCCCCCCAAAAAAAATAGTACCTTCCATTTTGTATGGGAAAAAGCAGCAATAAGTTTGGCCTGTAAAGGTTAATGTTCTTTCTTTGCATGAAGAACCCAAAGAACAGTGTCATTATCATTCCTTTCCTGGGAGAGGTATGCAAAAGAAAAATTGTCATCACCAACTACTGTAAAGGGTCTTAATTGTATTTCTTAGGACAAATCTTTTGATATGTAGTGTCTCCTGGGTACAATTCTTGTCTGAGGGGACATTTATAATTTCTAGATAGTGTCCCCATAAAGAAAGTTGTCATATGCAGATTATATACCTGGCAACCTGTACCTCCAATTCACGGCTTTTTTTAAAGGTTCACCAGAACCTTAATGTGCTTTATTTTCATTAATGATTAGAAAGAATGCTGAGTATGTATTTTTGTATTTAGAATTGATTTTGCCGGGCGCGGTGGCGCACGCCTGTAATCCCAGCACTTTGGGAGGCTGAGGCAGGAGGATCGCGAGTTCAAAGCCAGCCTCAGCAATGGCAAGGCACTTAGCAACTCAGTGAAACCCTGTCTCTAAATAAAATACAAAAAAGGTCTGGGGATGTGACCCAGTGGTCGAGTGCCCCTGAGTTCAATCCCCGGTACCACACACACACACACACACACACACACACAAAAAGAATTGATTTAGAGGCTCCCAGGAGTTGATAAAGTTGGTTCAACTTTCCATGGTTCAAATATGAAAGTGCAATTAGTTTCCTATCAAAATGTTGTTGATATAGGCTTCTTTGTATGGAGGTGGAAATCTGGAATTTCTTGTTCTGTTTTTTTTGTTTGTTTGTTTGTTTGTTTTTGGTACCGGGGATTGAACTCAGGGGCACTTGACCACTGGGCCACATCCCCAGCCCTTTTTTGTATTTTATTAGAAGCAGGGTCTCACTGAGTTACTAAGTGCCTCGCCATTGCTGAGGCTGGCTTTGAACTCGCGATCCTCCTGCCTCAGCCTCCCAAAGTGTGCTGGGATTACAGGCGCGCGCCCGGCTGCTTGTTCTGTTTTAAATTAGTGTTTGCTCATTCATTCAACAATCATTTTATCCTTGAGTTTTGGCATATCATAGGAAGTCTAGAAGTATGTAATCTGTACCTACTAATATAAATAATGAAGATTTTGAAAGTACACAGGACTTGCAAGGTAAACTTTTTTTCTTCCCTTCAAATGATAGCACTATAATTTTTATCCTTCCTTGAACTAATTAAAAACAATTCTTTATTGCTTTTTTCTTCCTGATGACAAAGTCATAAAAACGCCTTGCAAAAAGCATATGTAAATCAGAATATGTTCTAATATTACTTGATCTGGTGTAATACCATTGTGGAAAATATCTTCCTTTGGGATAATACATTTGGCCATCTGCAGCTGAGAATTCAATTGGAGATGAAAATATTTGGGGGGAAATTATGATTGTATTTGTACAGACTTTTTCTTGCCCTTCCCTGAACAATACAGCATAACAACTATTTACATAGCATTTACATGATAGACATTCTAAGTCATCTAAAGATTATTTAAAGAATATGGGAAAATGTATGTAAGATGTACAAAAACACTACATTGTTATATATGAGAGTTGTGGATTTTGATATACTGGAACCAGTCTCCCACCAACACCGAGGGATTACTTTGTAGGAAAGCATTTGATTTGGAACCAGACTTCAAGGTCTAGCATTATTTAATTGTGGTCCGGAGCATATCATTGAACAAATCAGGACCTCAAGTTTTCTTATTTCTTGTACTGGAAAAATAGCCTCATATAATTGCTATGAAAATTTTAATATATGAACATGTATATGGTATTAACTCTGAAATGAATATTCTCACCTCACTTTTTCCCTGTGCGTTTCATCTGAATGTCCTATGTTTTTAGTTTGTCACTTGGCCTTTGAGGACTTTTTAGTTTGTGTGTATTATAGCTGTATGCACATGTACATCATTTCACTATTTCTGAGTTGTATTTGTTTTGTTTTGTTTGGTACCGGGGGATTGAATTTAGGAGCACTTGACCACTGGGTCCTGAGTTGTATTTTTATAGACTTACTAGTTTTAGAAATCCATTGGATTGAGCATTTTCCTTTACTATATATTGTGCTGTTTTTTTAAAAAAATCTCTTTTGATGGACTTTTAAAAAAAAATATATTTATTTACTTGTTTTTAGTTGTACACAATGCTTTCTTTAAATATTTATTTATTTATTTTTAAATATTTATTTATTTGCTTTAGTTGTACACAATGCGTTTATTTTTACGTGGTGCTGAGGATTGAACCCGGGCCGCACATGTGCTAGGCGAACGCTCTGCTGCTGAGCCACAATCCCAGCCCTATTTTTTTATTTTTATTTTTTAACCTTTATTTTATTTATGTGGTGCTGAGCATCGAACCCAGGCCCTCACGTATGTGAGACGAGTGCTCTCTACCGCTGAGCCACAACCCCAGCCCCTTGATGGACTTTTTGAATGTTTACTGATTGTGTACAACTCTCGATTTTTGTTTATTTAAGGTCTCAAAGTCTACAAAGAAAAGAGGGTGTGAATAATTCGAAAGACTACAGGTATTTCTTGTTAGTTTGTTTTCCCAAAACATTCTCAGTTATATTCATAACAGCAGTATATGTCAGTATATCATCTTGTTCTATTAACCACTCTCCAATTAGCAGCGTAGAAAACGACTCTAAAAAATGTTCACTAAATTGGCGGGGAAAATCACCTTTACTTAAATTTGTATTTAGAAATTATTGGTGAAGTGGAACATTTAAAAAATTGATTTATTTTGGTACTGGGGATTGAACCCTCTACCATTGAGCTACACCCCTAGCTCTCTTTATTTCATTTTGAGGAAAAGTCTTGCTGCCTGGGCCAGCACTGAACTTGTGGACGGACACCCCCCCCCCCCAGCCCCCCAATCGTTTCCTGAGTTACTGGATTAAAGGCATGTGCCATCATACCTGGCTTCATGTTTTTAAAGTAGTCTTTTTATGATTTTTTGATGAAGCAAATATAATAGTCTTGTGTAGAAATATTTTGGAGTAATACTGGGATAAAGGATACAAGTTATATTATGCATATAATTTTTGTCTGGTGATCTTTTCTCTTGAATTCTCTTTCTCAACCTAAAATAGTGGAAGTCTTTCATCCTTCTAGATATTTTTAGTGGTCTTACTTTTATAAATTAGCCCTTTAATCCATATTAAAAGACATTTTTTTAACAATATGAGGAATGAATTAAGTGTTCTAGCCCTATTGCCCAAATAGCTGATGATGTCTCAATAGCATTTATTTTTATATGACTTCCCCTTGGGGCTTTTGAAATTGCATTAAACCTACAAGCTAATTTGCAAATATCGTCTTTCCCTCAAGTATATGTATATTGGTTGTTCAGTTTTCTTTGTATTAATTTTACCTATTTTGTAAGGATATTCTTGAGTATTTTGGACTTCTTTTGCTTTTTTTTTTTTTTTTTTTTTTTTTTTTTTTTTGTGGTACAGTGGATTGAACTCAGGGGCACTTGACCACTGGGCCACATCCCCAGCCCTTTTTTGTATTTTATTTAGAGACAGGGTCTCACTGAGTTGCTAAGTGCCTCGCCATTGCTGAGGCTAGCTTTGAACTTGCGATCCTCCTGCCTCAGCCTCCCGAAGTGCTGGGATTACAGGCGCGCGCCACCGCACCCGGCTACTTCTTTTGCTTTTATGAATATGGTCTATCTCACATTTTTATTGCCGGCAATAGCAAAATTACTAATTTGTATCATTTATCTCATCTCTTCTACTTTAATAATGTGAATAATTGCAAGTTATCATTTTTTGATAGACAGTTCACAATTATATATGATTATATACATGTGTGCTTCCTCCTACCCTACCCTTCTCTCCATCATGTTGCAAAAATAATGACAGGACAAATGGTATTTTAGATTAAAATCACACTGGCAACTTAAATTTTTATGTAATCTGGTAGAAGGTCTAATAGTGGCTTTGAAATGTTAAACAAGTGAACATAAGTGAGAATCGGGTGGTAAGATTATCTTGCGTTTAGAAAAAGAATTCTGTTAGTTCTTGCTTTTGGTAAAGTTTATTTCATGAAACCAGTCAGGGTGATGTGCACATGTAGTCCCTGTACTTTGGAGGCGGTGGTATAACGATCACTTGAGCTCAGGAATTAAAGACCAGCCTGGCAACATAGCTGAGACCAGGTCTCAAAAAATTAGCTATGTTTTCTTTTGAGTTTATAGTTCTATGGCAGGAAAGCTAATTTTACTTTAATGCAAATAGCCTTTTCTCTTCTACAAAAATAATAGTCTTGAGAGTAATGAAATTTTATTAGCAGTTTTAAGAGGCCTTAGATGGTATGTGAATTACCCTTTGTTTTATAGATGGTAAAACTTAAAGCGTAGATAAATTTAATTGCCTGTGGTCTTACAACTTGGTGGCCAATTGGAAACTAAAATCACAAATGCGTCACAGACTTATTTTTTAACACTTTATAATAACTCTCCCAAACAGTTGTTTGTACGTGACTTAAAAGGAGAATTCACCCCTTCTTAGACAAGTAGCAACTGTTTGGGAAGGTATTTATTCCTGAAAGTATGTGCTTGTTTTTCTAACACCTAACCTCCTTAAGACTGTCTTTTCTTTTTTTTTTTTTTAAATACTTATTTTTTTACTTTAGTTGTACACAATGCAATGCATTTATGTTTACGTGGTGCTGAGGATCGAACCTGGGCCGCGCAGGTGCGAGGTGAGCGCTCTGCCGCTGAGCCCCAGCCCCAGCCCAGGAGTGTTTTTTCTTGATATCTGTCAAAGAATATGCCAAACACTATTTATCTATAGACTGACAATCAACTAGCTTTTGATATTTTATTAAATCCTCTCCCTCCTACCTCCCTACCCACCATTTTCCTTTTTCTTTTTCTATTTATTTATTTATTTATTTATTTATTTAGGTACCAGGGATTGAACTCAGGGGCACTTGACCACTGGGCCACATCCCCAGACCTTTTTAGTATTTTTTTTAGAGACAGGGTCTCACTGAGTCGCTAAGTGCCTCGCCATTGTTGAGGCTGGCTTTGAACTCGTGATCCTCCTGCCTCAGCCTCCCAAGTGCTAAGATTACAGGCACCGCACCCGGCTCCTTTTTCTTTTAGATAGGGTCTCTGTTCCCCAGGCTGGTCTTGAACTCTTCATGGGTTCATATGGTCCTTCCTCCTGCCTCAGACTCCCCAGGTAGCTGGGAATCTATAGGTGTGCCCCACTGTTCCTGGCATTAAATAGTTTTTAACCTGTATTATGTATTTAATGAATGTCAGATGCTTCTTTTTTTTTTTTTAATGTCTAAATATGCCTTTAAAAAAAAAAAAACATTTCCAGCTGGGCATGGTGATGCATGTCTGTAATCCCAGCACTTGGGAGGCTGAGGCAGGAGGATCATGAGTTCAAAGCCAGCCTCAGCAATGGTGAGGCACTTAGTAACTCAGTGAGATCCTGTCTCTAATAAAATACAAAAAAGGGCTGGGGGATGTGGCCCAGTGGTCGAGTGCCCCTGAGTTCAACCCCCGGTACAAAAAAAAAAAAAAAAAAAAAAAAAAAAAAATTCTAGATCTGATGGACAGACCGTTCTTGTTACTTACTTACCTCTTTGTATTTTTGTGTCCCTCTGTGAGGCAACTGTGTATGGCCTGATTATTATTAGAGTCTAGTAGTCCTATACTCTCTCCATTCTGAATAACAATACTTTTATTGTTGTTGTAGCTACCTTGACAGCCTTATTGAGCCTGCTTATCAACTTGTACCCTTTCCTTTCTCACATAGGTCTTTCCCTTTTTGTCTTTACAGTTGTTTTTTCACACCTAACTGCAGAAACAGATTATACATAAATCTACACTGCTTTAATATGATGTACTTGCAGTGGGTCAGTTTGTTTAGTTTTTCTTTAACTGATCATCGGCAATCATCCTTTCAAAGAGGGTGGAAATGTTGAACTTTTTGCTTGATGTTATAAAGAAAGTTTGCATCTTCATTCAAATTTTAACCAGGCTGGGAGAACCTAGTCAGTCTGCAAAAAGTTTGGGAAGGATTGGAAAGTGATTTTTTTTTTTAAAAAAAAAAAAAAAAAAAAAAAAAAAAAAAAACAAGGGGCTGGGATTGTGGCTCAGCGGCAGAGCACTTGCCTCGTATGTGCGCGGCCCGGGTTCGATCCTCAGCACCACATAAACATAAATGCATTGCTTTGTGTACAACTAAAGTAAATAAATAAATATTTAAAAAATATTAAACAAACAAATGTGGGTGTAGCTGGTGATGTGTCAGTGGTTAAGTGCCCCAGTACCAAAACAAAACAACAAAAACGAAAAAACTTAGTTGTCTCTTCTTCTTCTTGGCACTTTCATGTTAAAGAAAATCCTAACAACAAAGAGCCACAATTATAATAGTATTTCATTTTTCTTCTTGGAGTCGAAGTTGAAAATTGCCTTCCATTTCTGAATTTGCACCCAATGTTTCCACACTAAGCCCACTGGAATATTTTGACCTTAAGCTTACAAGGAGTCTCTTAACTATCAGTATTGTATAGAAGTTATTAGACTTAAATTCTTGGTCTCTCCAGGGACCTTGGTTTAGATGTGTAGATAATCTTGAAGAAAGATGAAGGGTACTTCAGCTGTTTTCTTGTCTCTCTCTTTTTTTAAAATATTTTTTAAAAAAAATATTTATTCATTTGCTTTAGTTGTACACAATGCCTTTATTTTTATAGGCATTGTTCGATCGGGTTCGAACTTCAGCACCATGTAAAAATAAAGGCATTGTGTACAACTAAAGCAAATAAATAAATATTTTTAAAAAATTAGCTAAATCAAGGGTTCTGTGAAATGATTCCTAAATGGCACGATTTCTTTTAGACTCTATTCTGTGGGATAATCTGAGTTAAATGTATGTGTTTCCTATTTCAAGATTTTTGGTTTAATATATTTCTTTCACCTTGTATTGGGGATTCATAGGTGGGAATGCAAAAGGATTTTCAGTCCTGGAAACCAGAAAAACCAGTTTTCAATATACAGTCAGTCCTTACACAGTTTAGTCTTGTAAATAGAAACACAAATAGCTACATATAGTATCTATTTTTACCAACATGAAGAATCACCAACCACTGTTCTGAAAATACTATATCTGAATTTCTGATTGATTATGTATTCTTGACATTTAACATATAGAAATTGATTAGGAGGGCCTAGCACTGTGGCTCAGTGGTAGCGCATTTGCCTGGCATGTGTGAGGCACTGGGTTCGAGTCTCAGCACCATGTATAAAATAAATAAAATAAAGATCTATCAACAACTAAGAAAAAATATTCAAAAAGAAATTGATTAGGGGTTCAAAATGATAAAATTGCTATTGTGAATCTTCTCAGTCCTCTTTCTCCAAGGTAATTTCCTTTTGTGATCCACCCTTCTGGGTTAAGTATTTTCCTGAACACTTTTATTTAATTTCATTTATTTGTTTATTTTTTAAAAGAATTTATCCTTTACTTTTATTTATTTATTTATTTTTAAGTGGAGCTTAGGATCAAACACAGTGCCTCACCCATGTTAGGCAAGTACTCTACCACTGAGCTACAGCTCAGTGCCCCTGAACAGTTTAATTTGAAAAGGGTGTTGAGCCAGTAGATAGCAGAATGGTCATATATGTCATTAGTGTTCAGTGACATTGATCTAGATATGTCACATGGTTAATGGCTGGATTGTAGAGCTCCCTTGGCCATTGGTGAATTATGGTAGGCCAGTAGGGAGGCTACTTGAAACACATGGATAGGGTGATGTGTATGGTCTGTTTTGGGAATGGAGATTAGAACGTTATCATTTAAGCAATAGGAAATTTTTCTTAAGGTTCTGACATAATAAAATTGATACTGTAAAGTGAATTTTATACATTTATGCATTTGAATGGGGAAATGCAGAAGACAAACGATTAAATCATTTTGCAGATACTTAGCTCATTATGGTAACACTCAAACATAATATATTCCAGAACTATCTAAAATTATGTATCCTTTTATGTGTCGGCCTCTGCATTCTTTTGAAGTTTCTGTAAAATATATCTTCAGTGAAAACTTATCAGTTGTTACCTGTAGTTAACACTGGGCTGGGCATAATTTAGCAGTGGAGGTTTGCTTACCATGGGCAGGGTGCTGGGCTTAATTCCCACCTAATAAATAAATAATAAAATACTAAAAATAAAATTTTGTGGGACTGGGGTTGAGTGCTTGCTTAATATGCTTGGGGCATAACCAAAAAAGGAAAAAATGATAACAGAGTGGGTGCCTTTTATTTTGTAGCAAAATTTGTCATAAATTTTGAGAAGGTGTAAGCATTGAAGCTTTTCAACTAAATATTGATCTGCATGGTGTAACTCTAAGCAAATGTTTGTATTTGTTAATAACACAGGCAAAACCTAATTTCAGTCATTTACTCTGTAAAAAATATTCATGAAAGTGCAATAATTATAAAACAGATATTTTAAATTTTATCTAACGCTTTACAGTTGCCATTTGATCTAACTTTTTGGTTGAACATTTCTCAAAATGTATTCCGCAGACCAGCAGAATCAACATACATTACCAAGGAGCTTGTAAGAAATGCAAATTATGGCCATACCCCAACCTACTGAACCAGAAATTCTGGGCAAAGGAATGGACCCTATTTTTAAATATTTATTTATTTGTTTTAGTTGTACACAATGCCTTTATCTTTACGTGGTGCTGAGGATCGAACCCCGGGCCACCCACATGCTAAGCGAGCGCTTCGCCACTGAGCCACAACCCCAGCCCCAATAGTCTATATATTTTTGGGGGATGGGGGGGAGTAATTGAGGACTAAACCCTGAAATACTTAACCACTGAGCCACGTCCCTGGCTTTTTAAATTTTTTATTTTGAAACAGGGTCTCACTAAGTTGCTGAGACTGGCTTTGAACTTGGCTGTCTTCTCCCTCAGCCTCCTGTAGTCCCTGGGATTGCGGGCCACCATGCCTGGCTAACAGTCTGTTTTATGTTTTAATAAGAAAGCTCTCTGGGTGATTCTTGGTGCAAAGTCAGGATTTTGAAAACCTTTGATTTAAAGTAAAGAAAGAATGCCGTTTATTTAATTTGGATTATTTCAAATTCTTCATTCAGAGTGAAAAAGGATGGTAGGATAAAATGTATAATTAATGGAAAAATCATGATTTTTTTTTTTTTTTTTTTTTTTTTTTTTGTGGTACTGGGGATTGAACTCAGGGGCACTCGACCACTGGGCCAAGTCCCCAGCCCATTTTTGTATTTTATTAGAGACAGGGTCTCACTGAGTTGCTAAGTGCCTCGCCATTGCTGAGGCTGGCTTTGAACTCGCAATCCTTCTGCCTCAGCCTCCCAAAGTGCTGGGATTACAGGCATGCGCCACCGCGCCCGGCTGGAAAAATCATGATTTTTTTGCCGGTTACTTACGGGCTAGGTTTTCTCTTCATTTTTCTTGAGCTATTTTCTATAGTATTAAAGAAGATGAAGCTTTGGATGTCTTTGTCACCTGAGTGGCTCTTCCTTCCTTAACACAGTTTGCCGATAGACCATTTGTTAAAGAATTTTCTTTCCTAACCTTGTTCAGAATACTGGCTCAGAGAAAGCATATAAACTGATGTTGGAGGGGACTGGGGTTGTGGCTCAGTGGTAGAGTACTTGCCTAGCATGTGTGAGGCACTGGGTTCGATTTTCTGCACCCATATAAATAAATAAAGGTGCATCAACAACAACAACAACAACAAAATTAAAAATAAATAAAATGATGGTGGACGTTATTAGCTTTTTTTTTTTTTTTTTTTGTGGTACCAGGGATTGAACTCTGGGGCACTCGACCACTGGGTCACATCCCCAGCCCTTTTTTGTATTTTATTTGGAGACAGGGTCTCACTGAGTTACTAAGTGCCTCGCCATTGCTGAGGCTGGCTTTGAACTCGCGATCCTCCTGCCTCAGCCTCCCAAAGTGCTGGGATTACAGGCGTGCGCCACCGCGCCCGGCTCGTTATTAGCTTTTTGGAAATGGAAATACTTCAAAGTGATTAAGTGGGGTTGGAGGTAACATTATTATATGTCTATGCATTGAGCAGGGCTCTATTTGATCTTATTTAATTCTTTTAAATAGATTTGGCATAGGTGAGAGTCATTGTGTGTTTTTAAGAACAATTTTATTGAAGTAAATAACTCATTAAATGTACATATAGTTCATCGACTTAAGTATATTTGCAGAGTTGTACAAACATCAGCCACGGTCTAATTCTTTTCCTAAATAAACCCATTTATTCCTCACCGAATGTTGGCCGTCACTTGTCCTTTGAAAATGAATGAATAAAGAAAATGGGGCATATACAGTAGTACACATTATCTGAAGTTTCACTTTCTCATATTTCTGTTGTTGGCAGTCAGATGATGAGCTTTTTGTATTATGGGAAAATCAGTAGGAGTAACTTTAGGCAATATCACAATGTCTGTTATTCATCTAATTTCATCTCATCAGGTAGGCATTCTATCATCTCACCTCATCACAAGAAGGTTGCATGCAGTTCAATAAGATTTTGAGCGAGATACTACCATCACATTTTTATTATAACGTTAGTTATTGAAAATCTTTACAAGTTATTAATGTATAATAAGTATGTATGTGTTCACTGACAGCAGTGAGAGAGGCTTGGGAGCTGATGATATAACCTTTTACTTTTGGTACCCGGGATTGAACTCAGGGGCACTCGACCACTGGGCCACATCCCCAGCCCTTTTTTGTATTTTATTAGAGACAGGGTCTCACTGAGTTGCTAAGTGCCTCGCCGTTGCTGAGGCTGGCTTTGAACTCGTGATCCTCTTGCCTCAGCTTCCCAAGTGCTGGGATTACAGGCAATGCGCCACCGCGCCTGGCTTGATGATATAAACTTTAAACACCTTTTCACCTGAACTTACTCACCAAAAGATTACTTGTGAAACTTTTCAGAACAAGAAGGTGGAAGCTACATTGTCAGATTAAGTGCATACCCAAATTTTCATGGCAATTACTTGTATTAAAGGCGGTGAACTCACTTATTTTTTTTCCCTAGTAAATACCTATTGCCTGCTATATATATATATATATATGTATATATATATATATATATATATATATGATTCATGCTGGGCTCTGAGAATAATTTGTTATAGTTAAATTTTGACTAAGGATGTTAACTCAGATATGTAAAATAATTTATATGTGATAAATACAGGAAAGTAATAAGTAGGCGCTCTAAAAATGAGATAAGCTTCTTAGAGAAGGGGAGATCATACGTGATTCGGGATATTGGGAAATAGTTAAGACGATTTAGCATGAAGTACTATTTTGACTATCGGGCATTAGTGAGGATGGGAAGCAATTTAAGAATGAGTAGAGTGGGCTGGGATTGTGGCTCAGCGGTAGAGCGCTCGCCTAGCACGTGCGCGGCCCGGGTTCGATCCTCAGCACCACGTACAAATAAACCCATTGTGTACAACTAAAGCAAATAAATAAATATTAAAAAAAAAAAAAGAATTAGTAGAGTTGAAAGAAGGAAAGGGCCAAGGGACAAAAGTAAATTTAAGCCAAAGGGAATATGTGTGAACAGAAAATCAAGAGAAACAATTTTTTGGGGAAGGGTTTGACACTTCTACTGAGTAGTATCTGCTTTCTGTTCCTGTGTTGTGCTGTACTTTTGCTCTGCCCTATACCTACTCCAAATAACAAAAACAAATGTTCAAAGAAAATTTAATCTGAAAATAATTATGCTTTTTTTAAGGCTTTGCTGCTCTTTATCTATTTCCATTCCATAAACTAAAAGTAAGCATGAACATTTTGCCTTGTTTAAAAAAAAAATTTTTTTTTTAGTTGTAGTTGGACACAATACCTTTATTTTACTTATTTATTTTTATGTGGTGCTGAGAATTGAACCCAGCACCTCACACATGCTAAGCAAGCGCTCTACTGCTGAGCCACAACCTCAGTTCCTTGCCTTGTTTTTTAATTTACACATATTCAGGAAATAATGTGTTCGGCATAATTGGGTTTAGAATGGCAGTTAAATTGTGCTTGCATTTTGCCTTCTCTGTTATTAGCACTTTGACTTTCTGGTTTTCTACTCCTGGTTTTATTTAATTTTGAACCCTGAGTACAAAGGTACTATATAAATTTAATGAAAGATGCCTCTTCTTGAATCTTCATGAATCTTCATGGATACTTTCTGGGAATGAGAACCTGGGTGGGATGGGTGATGGGAAAGACTTAGGAAATGTCAGAAAGAAATAAGAAAATGATTGGTCTTTAGGTCTATTTGATGTGTTGTCATATCCATTACCCCTGAGAAAATCTGCATCCCCCACCTCACCCCTTCTTTTGGCAGTACTGAGGATTGAACTAAGGGATGCTTTACCAATGAACTACATCCCCATTCTTTTTTGTTTTTTGAGATAGGGTCTTGTGAAGTTGCAGGGGCTGACCTTGAACTTGAGATTCTCCTTCCTCAGCTTCCCAAACTGCTGGAATTAAATGCATGGGCCACCATGCCCAGCAGGAAATCTTGATGATAATGCCAGATTTCTTTTCTTTGTGGATCATTTCAGTCCTCAGCATTTCTAGGAGAAGACTTTATTTTTAGTAGAGATTTGGTTCTTTGTATTATAAAGAAGTATTATGGGTATGTGAACATGTGTTTGTATGTGTTAAATAAAAATTTAAGCCATGTGATAAAGATATCACTGCCAGGGCTGGGGTTGTGGCTCTGCGGTAGAGCACTCACCTAGCACGTGCGCAGCCCGGGTTCTAACCTCAGCACCATGTAAAAACGCGTTGTGTACAACTAAAAGCAAATAAATAAATATTTAAAAAAAAAAAAAAAAAAAGATACCACTGCCAGGTTTCAGAAAAGTTAGTTTCATTTTCAATTGCACGCCAAACTGGCATACAGAGAAAAATAATACTTTATTTATAGAATATGTAGATTATGGGTTGTAGGTCTAGCTCAATGGTAGAGCTCTGGCATGTGAGAGACACAGGATTCAATCCTTAGAACTGTGCAAAAGAGGAATATGTGATTAGAAAATCACATCTTGAAATATAGATCATTTATGTGAAGATTACCATGGAATTTACTTTCTCAAATATGTTATCCTTTTTGACTAATGTATAGGGCCATGACCCAGAGAGAGCAGCAGTACCTGAGTTCTCAGTGGTTAAGAGCTGCCAAGGAGTACATCTCATTGAATGTGTATAGTGTTGAGTGATACTTAAACTAATGTAAGAACACTTGATACCATGGTTGCCCAAGCCAATGTAAGAGATCTTTAAAATGATGAAATTTTATTAAAATTAAAGTAGATAGGTTAAAAATTTTTTTTGAGTTGCTATGAAATTGTTGGATTTCTGTGAGACACTTTTAAAAAAATAGCAGCATATAATTCAGGGGGAAAATAACCTTTTATACTTACAAATCTATTGATATGCTCTGAATCTTTTAGAATGTCTGGGTCCAACCCATATATCCTTAATTGTACTTCTGGTTAATTGTTGATGAAAATCAAGAAGTTTCTCATTAGGCTAGTGTGTTTGTCATCCTCCTTTTATTGTAGAAGATGCAAACATAAAAGTGGAGAGAACAGCATAGTTAACTCTCCATGTGTGCATCACCCAGCTAACCTAAACTATTTTGAAGCCAGTTCTGTAGAAAAATCTTACTTTACCTTTGTATCTCACAGTCGGCCAGGCACAGTGGCTATATCAGTAATCCCAGAGGCTCAGGAGGCTGAGTTGGGAGGATAACAAGTTCATAGCCAGACTCAGCATCTTACTGAGGCCCTAAGCAACTCAAGGGGATAAATATAAATAAAATATTAAAAGAGCTGGGGAAGCCGGGTGCAGTGGCGCATGCCTGTAATCCCAGCACCTGGGAGGCTGAGGCAGGAGGATCGTGAGTTCAAAGCCAGCCTCAGCAATGGCGAGGCCCTAAACAACTCAGTGAGACCCTGTCTCTAACAAAATACAAAAAAGGGCTGGGGATGTTGCCCAGTGGTCGAGTGCCCTGAGTTCAATCCCCAGTACCAAAAAAAAAAAAAAAAAAAAAAGAGCTGGGGATGTGGCTTAGTGGTTAAGCGCCCCTGGGTTCAACCCCTAGTCACATACCCCCCCCCCCAAAAAAAAAAAAAAAACCAAAAAAACAAAAACAAAAAAAACACCAAACTTACAGTCTGTCTCCAAAAAAAATATAGACTTCTTTTGGTCCCATGTCTTTTGGGGGGTGGGTGGGTAATGTTTTTTAAGTATTCCTATATTTATTCAAAAAGAAGTGAAGGAATAAAGTAGAAATTATATGAGGGAACAAAAGAGTAGAAATTAAGTTTAACTGATATTTGACTTTTAGAAGAGGATATAATATTGGGTAGACCCAGATCCATAAAGGAGGGACTGATTAGAATTCATTACATCAGAAGAAGGCATACCCATCCCCCACTGACTTAGAGCTTTCTGGTCCTCCTTCTCTGCTTACCCTGTGAAAGTTAGTGTGTCTCAGTGTTTAGGTCTCACTCCCACTTCCTCCCTCCCTATCATTCCTATCATTCCTTTCCTTCCCTGCCTTTCCCTTCTCTATCTACATTCTTCTTGGGTGATCTTCAGTTCCAAGCATTACCTGTGTAACAAAATAATTTCAAATTTATTTTCTTTGACCAGCTCTCTTTTCTGAAGTTCAGATTCTGTCAGTCTTGTAAGTACTTAAATTTAGTATACTTATAATGGAGCTCTTGATTTCTCCTGCTAAATAAAACCAGCTATTCTGCTGCAATCCTTCTGCCTCCTTCTCTTACCCATTACGGTAGGTGGTAAGTCTAGGAGTCCACCTTAATTCCTGTATTTGGTTACTCCTACTCCCAATCTTTTACAAGACTTTCTGTTTTCTTTCTAAAATATATCTTTGAGTTAGACTTGGTGGCCCACCCTTGAGGCAGGAGGATTGCAAGTTCACAGCCAGCCTCAGCAACTTAATGAGGCCCTAAGCAATTTAGCAAGACTTTGTATGCAAAAAAAAAAAAAAAAAAAAAAAAAAAGGCTGAGCATGTGGCTTGGTGCTGAAGTGTCCCTGGGTTAGATCCTTGGCACCTATGTAAATAAATAAATATCTTGAATATATGACTTCATTTCCACAGCCACAGTGCTCTACTTGAAACAATGTAGTAACATTCTAACTGGTTTCCTTGTGTTTGTGTTTTTAAGTTCCATTATGGTACTTACTATATGACTTAGTGCCTAATACAAGGTTAGCATACAGTTTATATTGTGTGAAGGAACATCAGAGAGAAGGTAGAAAATGATTAATTTTGGTTTTCTGTATTCAGGTTCTTTTTTTTCCTTTCTTTCTTTTTCTTTCTTTCTTTTTTTTTTTTTTTTTTTTTTTTAAACCATTGATAACTGGAGTATGCAGAAGGGATACTCTTTAACTTGTTAATTTGGAGTTGAAGGGTGAAGGAGACAGTTACCAGAAATGTTTCCTTAACATTTTTAGAATTTTAAAAAAATATTGCACTTGTTATTATCTTTGAGCTAATAAAATTGGAGCCACCTTATTAAAAGAACTAGCTAGGTTCTTGGGCATTGAAATCTGGATGATTGAACAGAAGATTGTTTTCTTATTCTTATGTGACCGTAAAATTACTTGTCCCATATCCATTTCTCCATACCTTGGCTTGTGCTTCTACCTACCTCATGTCTTTTCATAGTATGTCATTCTTCTCATTCTAGTTGTACTGAAGATCAGATTACCTCATTTGTCCTAAGAGTTGCTTCAAGTGGCAGTTTCTGCTTATGTTTCATAGTAAAATTATGATGACAGCTAAGATGGTGAGGTAGAATGAAAAGATCATTGCCTTAGAACCAGGAAGTCTTGGTGTGCTTTGGTATTGTTCTGTCACAACAGTTTCAGTAAGGGTTTTTGGGGTACATGTACTTGATCGGGTTTGAATGTCGACTTTGATAATTGATAATTGGGCAACCTTTGACACATTGCTTTACCTTTCTGAACTTTGGTTGTCTTCTGTTAGTTGGGGCCTGGCTGAGGTATTGTTGAAACTGGACATGAAAAATGCAGAAAGTGGTTGGCATGGAACCTGGCATAATATAACAGACCCTAAGTAAATGGTCTTAATGATTATATTGAGAAGATGATAGATTCTCATAAGGTTTTCATTTCTTCATGTGTTAAAAAATATTAGAGAATTTTATTAAAGTGGTGATTTTCTAATGCTTAAATCACCTGGAGTGCTGTTAAAACACAGATTTCTGGGCTCATACTTTAGAATTTATGGTTCATTGGATCTGGTGGTGGATCCTAGAGTGTAGTTTTCTGTTGTTTCCAAGTGGGGCTAATAGTATTGGTCTTGGAACTATATATACTCTGGATGTAGATAATCAGATATCTAGATTGAATAATCAGATAAATTGAAGGTCCCTTCCACCACTAGGATTTTACTGTCTTCTAACAGTAGTGATGACAGTAACCTGTATTTGAGACTAGGTGCTAGACACTGTACAAAGAATTTTTTATGCACCATTTCACTTGATTCTCATGGCAATTGGTCTGTTATCCTCCTTTAACATTTTGAGGTAAGTTATCTACAGTCACAGTGATGGCAAACTTGAGATTGCTCTAGCCTTTCTCTTAGTCAATGAGTGACTTCCAACCTTGTTTTCTAAAATTTTTAGGGCTCATACTAGTTTTAGTTCTTACATATTTGGCTTTCCAAATTTTTGTTCTTGCTATCTCCTTAAGATTCAACATCAGAAACTGATATTCAAAACTTAGTTTGTACTAATTCAAGCCCTTGTGATGTTTTATTGCTGTTTTTCTTATTAGGCTTATTTCTTGAGAATATGGAACCTTTCATTTGATTATTGTATAGTGCTCAGCAGAATGCTGTTCACATTGTAATGACTCAGATGATTATTTTGGCAGGTACATATTAGGCACTCAGTTTTAATGCATAGAGTGTACCAGTCTTGAATATTCGTGTCATGGCACTCAAGTTCCTTACCACTTTGGTGCTTCTACACAATTAAAATAAACAGTAATTTTATTGAAGGAAATACCTAATTGGTTAGCTCAGTTTTGAATATAAATCTGAAATGAAAAGGTCCTTTGTTCTGATTTCGGATTTCCAGAAACCAGATGAAAATTGTATAGATCATTTTAGCCTGAACTGTGCCTTAACATGATATCCATATTCTATTTGTATTACCACTCACCAGTCAGTTTGAACAGCCAATTCACTGTAGAAGGGTCTAAGTCAATAATAAGTAGGATAAATTTCCCTTTTATAATATATCCTCCATCATAGAAATTTTGTCACTTCTCTGATATTTAAAAATAAAACTGGTGGCAGTTTGAACATCTATAATGAGGTGAAGATCAGCTTGTGCTTTAAAACTAGGACAGATGGTTTTAGAATATAATTGAAAAAGAAATTGTGGCAGCCTTCTCTATGTATTTGGGAGGATGGAAAGGTTTGTCATCTACTGGAGTTTAGTTGTACTCTTGTGCTCCGTAGAATTTCCCAAGCCTCTTTGGGGGGAGTGTGTGGTAGTGGTGGTGGTAGTGAGTACCAGGGATAACCCCCAAGGGCACTTAACCACCAAGCTACAGCCTAGGCTCTCTTCCTTCCCCCCACTCCTCACCCCAAGACCCCAAGACAGCATCTCCCTAAATTGTTGAGGCTAGGTTTGAACTCAAAATCCTCTTACCTCAGTCTCCCCCAGTTGCTGGGATTAACAGCACCACCATATCTGGCTCCATAGGATTTTATTTTATTTTATTTTTTGGTCCCAGGGATTGAACTCAGGGCCACATCTTTAGCCCTTTTTTTGTATTTTAGAGACAGGGTCTCACTGAGTTGCTAAGTGCCTCGCCATTGCTGAGGTTGGCTTTGAACTCGTGATCCTCCTGCCTCAGCCTCCCAAGTGCTGGGATTACAGGCATGCGCCACCACATCTGGCAACTCCATAGAATTTCTTAAAGAAATAATTTGTAGCTGTGCCCTGGAATTTCTTCCTTTGTACTCCTGTAAATAGCATGAGTCCACAAATGTTCAGAATTAGCTGTTGATGAGTGATGAAAGAGTGAAAGAGAAAGGGACAAACTGGGGTATTCTTTCTCCTTTTCAATATTTTTTTAGTTATCAATGGATCTTTTATTTTATTTATTTATACATGGTGCCGAGGATCGAACCCAGGGCCTCACACATGCCAGGCAAGCACTCTACCACTGAGCCACAACCCCAACCCTGGGGTATTCTTTTCTATTTTCTAGGTAAATGATTTTTTTGGCTGGAGACATATTTAGCTGTGCAGCAGTTAAGTGCTATTCTAATGTAAGGCAGCATTACAGGAAGATGATATTTTGAATTGACTCTAGGATTGTTGCTCTGGTAGTATTGCAATTCCCAAGTGCAAGCCCAGGGAAACAATGTGGGTGCAGTTAACCAGGGCATCATTATTATTAAATTCTTTTCCATCCTCTTCTGATTTGTTTAACTAAGCATATATGAAATGAATTTACAATTCCTAGCAAAGTCCTTTTACCCAAGCTCCAGGATGCCCTCACTGGGACATGTGTTAATATGAGGGCTCAAAGTTATTGACTTCAGAAAACATTTTTTTTTTAAAGGGATTTTTTTTTTTTTTTTTTAAATAAACTTAAGCCCTGTATTTGAATCTTTATTGCTGTAAGTGGTGGGTTTCAACTTTGGTTGCACAGAGAATGACTGGAAAATGTTTAAGAAAAAAAATTCCAAGACCCAACTCCTGTTAAATTCTGATTTAATTCATCTGGAGTAGGTATCCAGCCTTCATGTTTGAAAAATCTCCCTAGTTGATTCTAGTGTGTGACCACTATTAAACAATATTTTTCTTATTTCTTCTTCGAGAAATACAGGTTCTGTTTCCTTATCTGTACCCCAAATCTGTTGTAGTTCTCCCAGAGGGAAGTTGGAGGATGTCAAATCTGAATTTTCCCCAAAAGCACAGAAATCTGGTCTTAAAATTTTGCAAGCACTTGGAGTAGGCCTATAGCTATTTTAAAGATAATTACCAATCTTCCCTTTTAATATACTTTGCTTGCTAAAACAATTTGTTTAGAAACAGGCCACATTCTTTATGACTGATGTACCAGATTCCTAATATCACAGGACTCCAAGGACCTGTAGTTCTATTTGGTGTGGAAATTCTTTGTCGTTTTAAGTAATCCTGTCAGATGGTATAGCACATCTTGTAACTCTTGAAACAAAGCACTGTTGCTCCAATTCTGTGATTTGTTTTTTTTAAATGAGCAGTTTTTACATACATGTATTCCATTTTCAGGCAAGAGGTGCTTTGAGTTAGATTTTCAAGTTCAGTGAAACACAGGTCTTGGGTTTTTTGGATTTCATTTTGATTTGGGAACTTTCTTAGATTTCATTTTGATTTGGGAATTTTTAAACTGCTTTTTCATTTTCTAAGGTGCTTTGTTTCCAAGCCCGATGCCCTAATGGTATTTGGAACTGTTAAATCTTTCAGCTATACCATAATTTCCACTGTTTCTGTGTTCAAGGACCTGAATGTCAAGTGAAGCTCCTTCTTTTTCATGGTGGTCAGAAACATTTTCTATGGAGAGACACAGATACCAGGTTTTTTGTTCTTTTCATCTCTACATTTTGTTCCATTGACAACCGTTATGGGCTCTACCTTCAAATTGCATTCTGAATACAAATAACAATGCATTTTGACTGCTATCACTCTAGTCTAAGCTATTATTCTCCCCGGCAACCTCAGTGGCCACTTAATTTGTTTCCTTGCTGTTAATAATAATCTACAGTATGTTCTTCGTATGATATCCAGAGTAAACTTACAATGTAAATATACTTTGTGTTCTTACTCAGATTTCCCAGAGTCTTCCTGTCTCAACCTAAAATGGAAACTCTGTACCGTGGGCTATAAGACCCTTATAGGATCCAGGTTCTGTTTGCTTCTGTTTACTTCTTTGATATCACCTTACCTCACTTATCCCTTAGCTGGGTGCTCTGCCAACACTAGTGGACTTACTCAACAAGCTAAGCGCATTCCTGCCTAGACTTCGGTGATTTCTTCTGATTGGAAAGCTTTCCCCCAGATATCCTGTCAACTTGGTTGAACTCTTCATCTGTTAAGTCTCTGATACTCTTCAAAAGGGATTCTTTACTATCAGCTTTAAAAGGACAATTTCATTCTGTTCTCATATCACAAATTTTTTTCCTGTTTAACACTTATCACAAATGACATTTTCAGAGCACACCTGTATACATGTGTGTACACACATTTTTGGGTAACTGTAAAATTTTCTGTCTACCTCTGGAATGTAAATTTCCTCTTTTTAGGGATTTTTCCTAGTTCACTACTATTATAAAGGCACTTTGAAGCATAGTAGGTATCTAAAAAATGCTTTAATCAAAGAATTAAAATTGAAATTATAACGAGTCTAGCTGAGCACAAATAAAGGTTCCTGTGAAAGGGCCTAACAAGAGACTCTTCTTTGGCTTCTGCTGTGTCACCAAAGTATATACTTTTAAAGGGCTTCCTACAGATGCTGATCCAGATAAAGGAGGACCTTTGTGGGCCATCTTAAGAATTAGGACGGGTGTTTCTTTTTGTTTTGTTATTTTTAAAAACCTCTGATGCAGTTATTATGGTGTCTATTTCAAATACACTTCCCTTGTTAACTTGGTTGGGAAATGCTTTATAGTAGTGGAGAATTTGAGAATGGTGCTGTGTTCCATTGTCAGCATTTTGCTTTCTAAATCCATTTCTTACTTGATGCCATTTTGAAGATGATGAGCACAGATTTCCCAGGTCACTTAGTGTTTTTCTGTTTAATTCATAATAGGAAACTTAATATCCACATTATTGATAAAGAGAAATTCCTTAAAGAACAAGAAATTTGGTTCCTTTTTAGCAAACATTATTTCTCTGAGTTGTAATTGTCAACCTTACCCTACCTGTAACTTTGAGGGATTAAAATAACGTTTCAAACTCTTTTTCACAGGGAAAGGGATAGTATTCTGTAAAAGACATTTTTTTTTAATGCAATTATTGCCGGTTTCCATAATCCTACCATGTCATATGATCTCTTCAGTGAAGTCTGATGAAGGGTAGTTCTAAATTACCTCTGGAATTTCCTGTAGTTTCCCTTGTTTCTTTATTAGTGTCACAATTCAGTTGGAATGTATTTCTTAAAGTTTGTCTAATGACCATGATCAGTTTTTGAGGAAGGTATCTTTATTGGTAGGCAGATTTTGTGAAGTAACAATCATTTATTTGCCAAATTTTACTAATATCATCAATGTTATCCAAAATTCAGTATGTATTGGGGTGTGTCTTAGAAGGCAGGCTGTTGAACCAGACCCAAATTTGAATTCTGGCCTGCATTGATTAGGTGTCTTGAGTTTGAGAACTGAAATGAAATGGGCAGTAGTGATAATAGTAGAATCTGCTACTGCTGAACATAAAAAATCACAGTAATTGATCTGAAAGGTTGAAATTTTTGCTTCAGCTACATTGTTCTTTAGACCATCTTTTCTTAGTTGGAGCACTCAGATGAGAGTTGTTGTTCGTGAGACCAAACCCAGGGCCTCTGGAATGCTTGAGCTTGTGCCCTACCATTGAGCTGTATCTCTAGCCCTGAGTTGGTTTTGTTGTATTAATAATCAGGGAGTTCTTATTCTACTCAGTTTTTTTTTTTTTTTTTTTTTTTTTTTTTTTTTGTGGTTACCGGGGATTGAACTCAGGGGCACTCGACCACTGGGTCACATCCCCAGCCCTTTTTTGTATTTTTATTTAGAGACAGGGTCTCACTGAGTTGCTAAGTGCCTCGCCATTGCTGAGGCTGGCTTTGAACTCGCGATCCTCCTGCCTCAGCCTCCCAAAGTGCTGGGATTACAGGCGTGCGCCACCGCGCCCGGCTTCTACTCAGTTTTATGAGAGGTTTCCTCTGTAGCTATCTTGAAGAGAATAAAGAATAACCAGATATTTCACTATATGTATAGTTCCAGTATGGTTAGAGATGAGAGGTAGAGCCATGGGGGATGATTCCCTGTATAGAAAGATGTGGTTGTATTCTAGACACTAGATTTTAGGAGGAGTGCTTTTATTTGCATAAAAGTATATTGGATTAGTATAGATTGACTGTGACTACCCTTGTAATTGATAGGAGATGAATCCCCCCCTACACACATACTCACACACTGTTTTTTATTGCTTTTGTAGCACTTTTCTTATGAAGATGATTAAAAGCATTACATATTTTTCAGCATGAATACATGTTTAAGTACTTACGAACAAAGATGTCTTTGTTTTTATGGTAGCACACCAAATTATATTTGTGTCTCTGGCATACTTGGTTGCTATGTTTAAGAGTCTTAAAATAGGGAAATTTCCAAGTGCATAATCCTAGCCTCTCAGATCCCCCAATAGAGGAACTTGAAGCCTTTAAGGACCTTTCATGCTTCCAAATCAGTCTCTAAATTGTTCAGAATTGGGCTTTTTGTGGACAGTAGGTGCTAGTACCCACATTTTTATTTCAGTTTTCTACCAGTTCTTGACTGTGTCCTCTTCAGGACTCATTACTCCTTAATTTGTTCATTAATTTGACAAATAACTACTAAGTACCTACTTTTCAAGGCCATACACTTAACATTTGCTTCAGAGACCAAAACAGATAAAAATCTCTCCCTTTATTTTCTAGTGGGAGGTCAAGACAATAATTATATAGACTACATATATATTATTTGATGTGAGATAATAGGGGGAAAGGGAATGCAGTGATGAATAGGTTGGTTCAGGCCTAACTCTGAAAGTGATAGCTCTGCAAAAACATGGAATCAATTATCAAGATATTTGGGGGAAGACGTTTTGGGCAAAAGAAAGAACAGGTGCAAAAAACCTTTGGGACAGAGCCTGCTTACCTGCCTGGAGTTCTCACAGCAAGCAAGCCAGTGGAACTCCCAACAACTAGTAAAGGGAAAAAAGGAGGTAATGTCAGATTTAAAGGGAGGCTCATGTAGGTGGAGACAGGTTGTGTGGAAGCCAGTAGACTATTGTAAAGATTGTACCTCTTATTATTTTTTTCCCCATATACTCTTTTTAAATTATTTTTTAAAAAATATTTATTTATTTACTTTAGTTGTACACAATGCAATGCATTTATGTTTACGTGGTGCTGAGAATCGAACCCGGGCCGCGCACGTGTGAGGCGAGCGCTCTGCCGCAGAGCCACAACCCCAGCCCTTTAAATTATTTTTTAAAAGTTTTTTAGTTGTAGTTGGACACAATACCTTTATTTTATTTATTTGTATGTGGTGCTGAGGATTGAACCCCAGGGCGTTGCACGTGCTTAGGTGAGCGCTCTACTGCTGAGCCACAACCCCAGTCCTGTACCTCTCATGTTCAGGTAGAGATCAGTGCTTCCTTGAAACAGAATTAACATCATCTGACAGTTTGAGAAGAACACTAATAGCTGAGAACAGAAATGAGGATGGAGAGGCTGTTCTAAGAGAGGTTGGTGGCTTGGGCCAGAGTGACTGTGATGTGGTAGAGTTTATGAGAATTAACATGTGATTGTGCATGTATTTTGAAGGCAGGGCATATAGGATTTGCTGATGGACTGGGTGTACGGACTGGGTTGTATAAGAGAACTGAGTTTTTGGTTTTGGCATGCGAATGGAAGGAAGGTATTACTCTCTACTGAGATGGGAAGACTGGGAATTGTAGGTTGGGGAAGGGGAGAAGATTAGGAGTTCAGTCTATATTTTTATGATGAGGATAATGGGATGCTGAAAGATCATTCTCTCTTAGTTAGCAAAACAGAGTGAACCCCAATGTAAATATGGGTTTTTGTCAATAATAAAATACATCAGTTGTAACAAATGTACCAGAGTAATCAGGAAACTTGGGTAGGAGTATGTGGACATTCTCTGTACTTTTCACTGAAATTGGGGGGGGAGTGTACTGGGAATTGAACCCAGTGAGTTGCATTCGCAACTCCCACCCCTTTTGAGACAGGGTCTCCCTAAGTCATTGATACTAGCCCTTGATCTTGTATATTCCTGCCTCAACCTCCAGAATAGCTGGGATTATAGATAGATGTGCTCAACCACACCCAGCTTAATTGTTTTTTTTTTTAAATATTTATTTATTTACTTTAGTTGTACACAATGCAATGTATTTATGTTTACATGGTGCTGAGGATCGAACCCGGGCCGCACACGTGCGAGGCGAGCGCTCTGCCGCTGAGCCACAACCCCAGCCCCTCAATTGTTTTTTAAAACCTAAAACTATTCCAAAATATAAAACCTACTACGAATTTAAGAAAATCAATCATGCTGGTTTGTGTTGTTTTCTCTGAGCTTGATTGTTGCCAGGAACTTGTCTTTTCTTCTTTTCTGATAGCATGTCGAATTGCTCCAATTCAATTCAATATGATTGCCCCAATCATATCTGTTTAACTGCCCAGTCACTTTTGAATTAATGCCTTTGGCAAAGTAAATACTATCCATCTTTACAGCATGCTTGCCGTATTTTTTGTCTTAGACATCACAAATATATTTCTGCCCAAAAAGTGGCTTGTAATAGTAAATGACATGTGTAAGAAATAGCAGAACCACAAGTGATAGCAGACTTGAACGCATGATTTCACTATTCTTTGTTCTTTTCTTTAGTCACTTGTACATTCCTAAGGTATCTCCTGGGCTTTATGTACCAGTCACCAGTGGTTCCTTCAAGGGTACACATATAGCAGGTTTTAAACTTTCCATCTTTATGCTTTTTGTGTGGAGGTTGAGTTTAGAGTGACTAGTGTATCGTTTTGTTTTGAATTCTGAATCTTTTTTTTTTTTTTTTTTTTAATCATTACACTTTGGACACATGTACCAAAAATGTCACACTGCACCTTACAAATACATATAACCACTATGTGTTAAAAAATTGTCCCAAACTCTCACAAAGGAAGTGGCTAGTCTTTAAGCTCTGACTTGGCCATGGACTGCAGGAAATCAAAGGGTGCATAGATTTGGTTCATTTCAAAGGTTTGCTCTGACATCCCGAGTGAGGAATTGACTACATAGTTAGGGGCATCAAAGTACCCAGGATCCCAGAGAAAAGGGGGTGGGATACTTTTCATACAAGGATGTTTAAAGTGCAATTTTAAGGGCAGTATGTACCAAAAGTGGCCAGCATCACGATTTCAGACACTTTGCTTGGGTCTGAAACTCCACGGCCTGCACCCCTTGAAGAAGGTATACATGTCTTTTGGGTGAGCAAAGGCCCTACTGGACCCCAATTTTTTTTTAAAACCTCTAGTCTTTCTCTCTCCTGTCTGAGCTTTCTTATGCCAGATTATTGTATGGTCTTTGTGTCTTCACGTGGGCACAGCCTTTTATGGCTTATAATGACCTTTCCATATCCATTTTCTAGTTGGATTCTACTGGCAAACTGAGGAGTGGAGTTTTGGGCTAGTCACCACCTAAAGCTTGGACAAGTGAAGCACTAGAGCAAGTGGCTACAGGGTGTTGGTCCCTTTATTGAATGTGGGTGGCCCTAGCTCCACTGTCAGCTCCTCAGCCTGCTGGTATCCTTGTTCAGTGTATAAAAAGCACCTCAGCTTCAGGATGGGTGCCTAGAGTTTTCCTGTCACCCAGAGGTGTTCCGGGGATAGCATGATAGCATTTTGGTTGGCTTATGTAAAATGAAGTAATTCAAGCAATCTAGATGCACCTACTACACCTGGATTATTTTTATAGCAAATCCTAATAATTTTATTATTTAATTTGTGAACAAATCACCATGTATCTTTGAGAAGGATTCTTTGCTAAAAAATAATCACAATAACAGTTTTTTTGTTGTTGTGTTTTTTTGGTGGTGCTGGGTATTGAACCCAGGGCCTTGTGCATGCGAGGCAAGTACTCTACCAACTGAGCTATATCCCCAGCCCTAACGGTTTTTTTTTTTTTTTAAACTGAAAATAAATTAATTTCTTCATAGTCTAAAAGCTAGTGTGCAGATTTCCTCCTTTGGCTTTTATGTATGTATTTTTACAATTGGTTGGTTCATATCAGGATCCAACAAGGTCCCATATACTAAAATTTATTGTTTATGTCTCTTAAATCTCATTTAGTTTATAACAGTTCCCCTCTTACCATTTCTCCCCATCCCCATTTATGTTTTGAAATAAGTTTGTTTATCCTGTACTGTCTCCCACATTCTGAATTTGGTTGTGTCCCTGTGGTAGTACCAAGTTTTTCTGTCCTACCATTTCCTATATGCTGGTAATTAGATCTAGAGATTTGATCATTAGTTTTAGATTGTCAAGAATACTTGGTAGGTGGTGCATTGTACTACCTATTACATCTAAAAGACAAAAAATCACATCTTCTGTTTTGTGGTATTAAGGCTTATCTGTGGGTTAAGGGGTTATCAACCCAATTTATCCATTATGTGTTCCCCTTAGTCTTTCTTCTCTTAGTGGCTTGAGCAGCTGTATGAGCCATAAATGGAATATGGATTCGGTTTCTTTCAGACACTTGAGAGGTAAGAAGTGAAGGGACTGGTGCTCCCCACCCACCCACCTCCCTTCCTTCCTTCCTTCCTTGGGGGGGGGGGGTACCAGGGATTGAACCCAGGGGTGCTTAACCATTGAGCCACATCCCCAGCCCCTTATATGTTTTATTAGTTTTGAGACAGGGTTTCCCTAAGTTGCTTTAGGTCCTTGCTAAGTTACTGAGGCTTAGCCATGGAACTTGCAATCCTCCTGCCTCGGCTTCCCAAGATGCAGGGATTAGAGATGTGCGCCACCTCGCCCAGCTGGTTTTCTTATATTGATAGAAGTTCCTGTCGTTTCCAATAGCAGTAATTCGGTAAATACGTCATGAAATGACTCATTTGTATCCTGAATTGTGTGTGTATGCAGAAAATGGCAAAACACTTCGAGGTAGATAGATTTATCTGACTTGTAATTACATGACTTTCCCCCCTTTTATTCTTCATTTGATTTTAAATTCTAATATGTTTTTAAGAGTTCTTTTTGTTAAAAGCATTTATGAGCGTGTGTGGGTCAGGGAGATTCTGAGGGTTAATCATTTCTTTTTTTTTTTTTTTTTTTTGGTACCGGGGATTGAACTCAGGGGCACTTGACCACTGGGCCACATCCCCAGCCCTTTTTTTTTGTATTTTATTAGAAGCAGGGTCTCACTGAGTTACTAAGTGCCTCGCCATTGCTGAGGCTGGCTTTGAACTCGCGATCCTCCTGCCTCAGCCTCCCAAAGTGCTGGGATTACAGGCGTGCACCACCGCGCCCGGCTTGAGGGTTAATCATTTCTAAAAGTAAATTGTCACCAGCTGGCTGGGCTGGCAACTAAAAAACCACACAAACACAGAAATACCTTTTTCGGGGGTCAGGAACAGCTTGGAAACCTCAGGTGTCAGTTCCCATGCTGGAAGGCAAGGGAGGCAAGAGAGAGAGAGAGCACACCATAAACCCCTCTATTTATTTAGGGGAAAGACATTTGATAGAAAGTTCCACCCAAATAAGGCACCAGATTGGGTTTTGAAGAGTGGAGTCTTGCTTGGTGATGTCTTGTGGTCAGCAGATTGGCATCTTGGAAAGCCACACCCATCTCAGGTGCCTTGTGGGATCACAGGCAGAGCAAGAGAAAAAAAGGCACACATACATTGCTCAAATGCGCATAGCTGTCACACACAGCCCATGGATGGCTCGCAACAATAAATAATTCAAATAAAATTGGTAGAACTGTATTTCCATGATCCCCCCTTAACCCTCTCAGTATTTCCAAGTAGAATTGAATGTTTTTGAGAATTACTTTCAAGCCTTGTATGTTATTACAACTCATGTGGGACATCATCTCTAGCAGTAGTCAAAAAGATAATAATACAGTAGATACATTAAATGGCAATAAGTTAATCAAAAGCTGTATTGTTTCACCTAACTTTAAAATCTAGACAAATAATCACAGGTGCTTTGACATGTATAGGATAAGGAAGGGAAGAGAACCATATTGTTCTTATAATGCTGTACTCTTCCTTGTGCTAAGGTATTACATACATGATCTCAAGTCACCATAACAGTCCTTTTAAGTTAAGATAGGCCGGGCGTGGTGGCCTACCCAGCACTTGGGAGGCTGAGGCAGGAGGATCGCGAGTTCAGAGCCAGCCTCAGCAATGGCAAGGCACCTAGTATCTCAGTGAGACCCTGTCTCTCATAAAATACAAAGGGGGGGGGGGCACTGGGGATGTGGCCCAGTGGTCGATTGCTCCTGAGTTCAATCCCTGGTACCAAGGCGGTGGGGGGGGGAGACAAGATAGTATCCCCATTTTATAGATGAAGACACTGAGACTCTGAGGTAGGGGGAAGAAAACTTGCTCAAGATTGCATGTAAGCTTGTCATTTGAACTGATTTCAATAAGTTGTCTCATTTCAACACTGCTCTTATATCCTTGATGCTGCCTGTCTCACATTTCATTTAGTTAAGAAGTACACCTACTTTGTTTACCTTTAAAGATAGTTGCTGGTATATTGTGTGGAAACTGCATGGTGTAGATTAATATACTTTATAAAAATTGTTCTGCTTATCTAGCCCCCAGTGACAAAAGCTTGGAGTTCTTTCATTTTAAACAGTTTTGTACAGAGTCTCTACAATTGTCCTGTCTCAAGCTGGAGCCTAGCCCTGGCCCTATGAAAACTTGCTTTGACATTCAGTTACTGTTCATACTGGGATGCCTCTACAGTTTGATTCTTTTTAAACTGTTAATGGTTTTATGAAAGAGGGCTTTGATATTTGGATGGTTCTTTTTCAAAGCTATTTTTTAGCCTTCCACTTAGAAATGGTACTTTTTCGAATTGAATATCATTTCTTGAGTTTTTTCCTCCTTCTATCATCTTCAGAAACAAAGAATGCTCTGCATAAAATGTCAGTGTTTTAAGTATAGCTTTAACTATTTGTGGAAATGGAGAAATGAGTCAGAGACATAGGTAAAGAGCTTAAGTTGATTTTTTTTTTTTAAATAGAGCTTTATAGTTACACTTAGTAGTTGGATTCATTCCAACAAAATCATATATACATGGAATTTGATTTCAGTTCACTACCTTCCTCCTTTCCCTTCCCTTCCGCGTCTTCTTCCTCTACTAGATTTCCTTTTGCTTTCTATTTATTTATATTTGATTTGTTCTTTTTACTTATATATAAGGTGAAATTTCATGTGGCATATTTATATATACACACAAGGTAAATTTTTTGTTTTAAAGGAATTCATTGTGCTTAAAGTGACTTTATTGATAAGTTGGCCTTCAACACATAGGTAGTGAGGTGCACAGCTGTGTAGGAAGATCAAAAGCTGAAGTACTAGTTATTTTTGAAGACAGGTAAAAGATAACTATAGACTGTTTCAATCAATTTGAAATAACATGAAAAAGGCAATTGTGAAATGTGGTAGGACTAAATTATTATGGGAACCTTGTAATTTTGAGCCTGGGTAGTATTGACAGACAAAACATAAGTTTGGAGGAAGAGCTAGTTTTGGAAAAAAGGTTGGAATTTAGATGTATTGAATTTTAGATGATTAAGTACAGTAGTTAAAAGCCAGAACTCTGGAGCCAGATTGCTTGGATTAAAATGTAGATTTTACCTGAGCTTCTTTGGGGAAATGACCTAATATTTTTGTGCCTCATATTATCCATCTGCAATGTGGGGGTAGAAGATGGGGGAGTAGTAGGCTCTGCCATGTAAGATCATTATAATAATTAAATGATGAAAATTCATGCAGTATGTATAGCACAGTAATCAGATCAAGGGAAGCTTTCAACAAATATTTGCTACCATTATAGTGTTCAGCTGGAGAAAGCAGATTCAGTGCAAAATCTTTAAACTGGTAATAACACATTTGTTGGTCATAAAATAATGGAGCTATAAGAAATCTTTTGCATGGATATTTTTATTTGCAGCCCCTGTTATTTTATACATGACATGTAAAAGGGGTAATTAAACTTTAGAATGGTTAACACTCATGAGAAAGAATATAGAATTAAAATTTGGACTAGAAACTTAATCTAGAATTATTCCTAAATTTAATACTGAGTAGTGGTTTCTCACTTATGATAATTAGAGGCAGAGGAATGACTTAGTTGTTTACCTGTCAGCTTTTCTATCCCAACCATCACCCTATTAATGAAATCTCCAATATTGTTCAATTATCCTGTAATAGTTTGATTCCAGAAATGTTGGACCTCTCTCTGGCTCTGATGAAAAAATTTCGTCAGTTTCAAAGTACGGTCGCTGGGACCAGCACCTAAGAACTTGTTAGAAACACAAATTAGCAGACTCTGCCTCAGGCCTCCTGATTGAGAAACTCTGGGTATGGGGTCCATCAACCATTAATCATTATTTAGCAAAGAGATTTGAAGTTTGACCTCTAGCGTAGGGTTTCCAATTTGGATTACTTCAGAAGATAAAGCATAGAATGCAAATGAATCAGGTTTTCAATATGGGGATGACTTTGAACTCAAGATCATGCGCCACATCTGAAGAGATCAACTGCAATTTATTAGTAGTAGAGAGATTTGCAGACCCTGAACTGACAGATCTTGTCTTATAATAGCTTCTACATCATTGGCAACCATCTGAAAACTTTTTTTTTTTGGTGGTGCTGGGGATTGAACCCAGGGCCTTGTGCCCACCAGGCAAGCACTCTACCAACTGAGCTATATCCCCAGTCCCTTTGGAAACATTTTTGATAAGAGTTGTGGAAACCGAAGAAAAACTCACTCAAGCAAATAAAACAAACATGGGAAATGTGATACTTAAGTTTGTCATCTTTTCTGTAGAAGCTTAAAAGTATTTTAAAACTTGCCTCATATCACAGATTATCCTATGCTAAATTGCAGGTAAATTTTTGGTCATGGGATAAAGGATGATTTTTGATAAATATGTCCTTCAGAAGAAACTGCTATTTTTCATCAGTAGTGTTTCCCTGAAACCTAACAGATAGTATAATTAAGACTTTTTCAATTTAATAGACAAAAAGGCATTCTTTATACTTTGATTTCTTTGATTTACTAATGTACTTCAGTCATTTTCTTTGTATTTATTTGCCATTTATATTTTTATGTAAATACAGCTAATAAGTACTTAGGTCTTTTTTTTTTTTTTTTTTTTTTTTTCTTTTGGTACTAGAGATTGAACTCAGAGGCACTCGACCACTGGGCCACATCCCCAGCCCTTTTTGTATTTTTATTAGAGACAGGGTCTCACTGAGTTGCTAAGTGCCTCGCCATGCTGAGGCTGGCTTTGAACTCTGCAATCCTCCTGCCTCAGCCTCCCAAGTGCTGGGATTACAGGCGTGCGCCACCACGCCCGGCTAGTACTTATGTCTTTTTTTTTTTAGTTAAAGCTACAAGTACTGATGTCTTTTCTGAGTTTTTTTTTTTTTTAATTGTAGTTGGACACAATACCTTTATTTTATTTATTTATTTTTATGTGGTGCTGAGTCAAGGAGGGTGGGCTAACCCCCGAACCACAACCCCAGCCCTTTTCTGAGTTATTTGAAAGGGCTTTTGCATTTTAAAATCAGTTTGTTAAAATGCAAATTGTCTTTCCTAGCTTTTTATTTGGCTTTTAGTTTATATATTATTTGAAGTATAGATGTTTTAAATTTCTGTAGTCAAACCCATCAGTCTTTGCTAAATGCCCCTAAAATTTTCCACTGGGATTCGAATTTGAATTAGATCGAATCTGTAATAACTCTCAGTAAAGATTTTTGGCTGACTTCCCAGACATGCACATAGTTACTACTATGAACCATTATGAATAGGATACTCCCTTCCCCCACCAATAAAATCAACAATATCCATTCATTTAACAAACATTTATTGAATGCCTTCTGCATACAGAGAGACAGGCTGTTTAGTGTTGGGAATAAATCAGTGAATAAGACAAATAAAAATTTTTTTAGTCTCTTGAAACTTGCATTGCTGGAGGGGCTTCATTGTAAAAGTAAATATATGGTGCGGAGTTTTAAGTACTGCAGAGGACAATTAAAATAGGGTGCAGGAAAGCAGTGGTTGGTGGTGCTGGAAGCTATATCAACAACTTTGCTATTTTGTATTAAAGAAGACTTTTTTGGTAAGGGACTTCAAGGAAGTAAGGGAGAAGACCCAAGGATATCTGGGAGATGAACATGTTCAAAGTTGAAAAGACAGTACAATGGCCAGAAGAAGAATGTCTGGGCTGTGAAAGGTACAACTAATAGTCTAGAGTGGCCAGAATAGAGTGACAGAACATGAAAAACAGTCATAAACTTTATAGGTTCTCAGCAGGGGAGTGACATGATAAGATTTTTAAATGATGTTTTGGCTGTTTTTGAGGCTACAAAGTTCTGGAGGCAGGAGGATCACTGAGGAGGAGGATGCCATTTCCAGGTGAGATATGATGGTTGCTTGGTTCAGGCAGCAAGAGAATGGATGTATTTTGAAGGTAGAGGCAAAAGTTTCTGAGTGGGAGGGAGGTGGGGAAAGGGAGTGTTTTATGTTGAAGAACTGCAGAATCAATTGTGTTGATTTTTTTTTTTTTTTTTTTTTGGGGGGGGGGCAGGGGAGGATTTTTTTTTTTTTTTTTTTTAACCAAGGAGGGAAAAACTAGGAAAAGCAGATTTTTAGAAGGATATAAGCAATATCCTTTTGTGACATTTCTTTTATAGGCAGCTTTGTGGCCTTTTTCTGTGAAATCTACTTGTATAGTTTCCTTTCCCCGCCCCCTTTGTTGCAAAGGCTTTGGTGTTTGCAAGTAAATAACTTAATAGATTTTCTCAGTATGTAGCTTGTTGCCTTTGGATTCCTACTTTGAGCTTTGTAACTCTTATTGAGCGAAGCCTCTGGCCAATTTGCTGATACTTGAAGTTGTTTAGATGTCCTGGTCTGAGAAGGGATCTTCTGATTATGTCACATTACTTTTCTGTTATGAGAAGAGTTGCTTGTTGAATAATCTGAATAATCTGTAGTCCTTTCCCTGCCGATTAATATCACCTTTCATCATTTGGTCATCTGTATTCTCATTGCCTACTTAGTAGCCTGGGATATCAAATACAGTTGTCTAAACTTCATGTTATTGAAATTTAATGAAAAATTTGAACTTTGCTGAGGGGATTGATAGCAAGAAACCTTCTCCCTCATTGGTTATTGAAGACTGCTTATGATACAGTAGTTGGAAATGGTAGTCTAGCTTTTCCTCATGTCTCCCTACTTTTATTTATATATGTAATATATTTTATCTTAATTGCTTTTGGTTATTAGAAATTTCTGTAGATATTCAGGTATTAATATTAGTTTCTGCTTCTGTGAAACTTTTAAAATTTGTATTTTATTTTCATGAATATGTAAAGGAGAGTTGAGGGAATACAAATTGATTTCAGTAATTATCTGCTTAAACTAGAAAAATGATTTTTCAAAATGTAATGGTAATGTGGATATTCTTGCCCTCCCTGTACTATTTCTTTCCATTCCATCATAAGTATGTTCTCCCATTTTATGCAGTTGAATGTGTATGTATTTATTTCTTAATTGAACCCATCCATTATGGCTTTATTTTTTAAAATACATATGTGATGCTGTTATACAATTCAGCAGTAACTACTACCAAGAATTTATAAGATCACCTCCATCCTACATCCTAAGTTGTCATTTTTCAAGTTGTTTTGCTTGTGTTTGCTTAAGAAATTATAAGGTTAACAGATATAGTCTTTGCATAGGGGCAATGCTAAAGAAATTGCAAAACATGTACTTGCTGCTTCTAAATGTTCCCCAGAGAATCTCTAGGTTACTTTCACTTATCTTTAAACTTTATGAAAGCTCTCTATGGAGCTTGGATTTTTAACATTGTATTACTAATATTCATACCTCTTGTCTCAGTTATTAATTTTCCCGGTATCACTAAATAGATACATCATAATTCATCCACGCTCCTCTTGCTGTGCACTGGAATCCCCCCCCCCCCCGTTTATTTATCTTAAAAATAATGACCAATGCTGTTATTCTGAACATTCTTGAACTTACCGCTTGGTGTATGTGCTAAAGATTTTGGGGGTGAGCTCATACTCACGGTTATACCATGGTTATACTCATGGATGTGGTGTACCATGCTGGGGGGTTAAGTATGCAAATGCTCAATTTTGTAGGATATTAACTATTCTGTTATTTATTGCTATTTAACAGATCACCTCAAACTGAATGGCATAAGATAATAGCTGTTGCATTTTTGTATATTCTGTGAATCAGAATTCTGGGTACAGTTAGGATGGCTTGTCTCTGTTCAGGATTCTGGGCCCTTGATTGGAAAAATCCAAAGGCCAGGGGATGGAAATGGCTGGGACTAGAGAATTTATTTCTAAGATGATATCACTTACAAGCCTGGCACATTTTTTGGGATAGTTAGAAGGCTTTACTCCGCTGGGACCCTTGGCTTCTACAGCAAGGTAGTCTCATGGTTGTAAATTTTCTTACATGGATCTCTGTATTCACGGGACAAAGGAGAAGCAGTGTGTTCATTTAATCTATGCTGTGATGTCACCCAGTATTCCACCTACCATATTTTGTTGATTGAAGCAGACATGAGCCCTCTCAATTTCAAGAAGACTCCACCTTTTGATGAGGAGTATTGAGGAATTTGCATCCCTGTTTTAAAATACATTATACTATAAATTTTTATTTTTACAACTTTAAAAATGTAATTTTAACTGTATTACAGTATTGATGTTGATGACCGAGATTATTTTAAAGGACTCTTTGACAAGCTATAACCATGGGTTTTTTAATAGAAAAATAATTACATAAAGTAAATATTCAATATTAAACTGAAAGAAAAATGTAACTTTTTTCATTTTATAAGAGTTATGGAGCTATTTTGGAAGAGAATTTGGAGAACTATCAATGACAATTTTTTAGTGGTAAGATTGAAACTGAATTGTACTTTAGAGGCTGAACAAAAAAGTGTCACAGGATGAAAAAGAATTGATTTAGCTGTTCCTGATCTATCTACTTTTAGTTTTCTGTTTCTTAGCAGACAACATTGTTGTAGTTTTAACAACTATATCTTTGTTTTCTTAAAACTTTATGTGTTGGGCTTTATTATTATAAAAAGTCTTTGAGATACTATTTTTTGATAGAAAGTCCCAGTTTGAAGTTGGGTTTCATTCTCATTTTGCCTGAAGTCTTGTCAGGCTATTTATTTATTTATGTAACAAAGAAAGAAAGGAGGTAGGGGAAGAGACTTGGTTTCTGGGTTTTTCTCTTTTTTTAATGATTTCTAAAAATTAGTAACATGAGTTATGAATTTAACCAGAAAATATGCAGTGAATGAAACTTTCTGTTGTAATTTCCAGCCCTGCATGCTCCTTTTCTCTTTCAGTGCATTGGTAAGTACTGTGGGGGATAACTTACTCTTCAGTAGATCTGTGGCATTTGCTTGGTGTTATAAGCAGCTTAAGTTTTTTATGGTCACCTTCTTTGGTGGCCCAAGAGATCCCTGAGAAAACTTTCTAAATGTGGTCAGAGGATGTTTTGTAGTGACTTTATTATTTTTGTCCCATCACAATGATTCTCTGTTGTCTTCCCTGGAGCTGTTTGGATTATTCAAATCTACTTTTGGGAGGAGTAAGAATATCCTGCAAATTTTGTTCTCTCATTATGAAATAGTAATTTAGTTTGTTCATATTAATATTAATGTCAAATATTAATATTTTATTCATAATTTAGTTTGGAATCACTTGTATGTTCTCTGAAAGCTATGTATGACATCATATACACCTCTAAAATTGTCTTTATATGTAGAAGGTATACTTTCCTTGGGGTTTCTGTTTTGCTTTCAGGGACAGTACAGTGGAGGATGGGTTGTTGCTGCTCTCTCTACACCTTTAATACTATCTTCCTATCTGTGAAAGAACCTGCTTGTAACTGACTTTTGCTCTTTAAAATACTTCTTTCTCCCTAAAAATGTAGGTAAATTTGTAAAAGAAAAATTGAACAATTCAGAGCTCTTTATTGTACAGGGTCCCAGAGAGATGGACCTAGACCTGGACAGATCTTTAGAGATTATCTAAATTAGAAGGTATAAAAGAAAAATTGTTCTAAGCCTCATTTCGACAGGATCTTTGTAGGATAATTCATAACTTATTTTGGGGGAGATATTAGTATTTCTTTTAAAATATTTCTGCATTTGTCTGATGAACTGCATTGGGATTAAGACTTAAGGGAAACTAGTTACCTGTCCACCTCAGTTGACTGTCAGGTATCAATCAAGAGTCTTATGACTGTTAACCAGACAGTTTCATTTTATCTAGTTAAACAATTAGCCATTCCTTTTTTTCTAAAAATATCCCTACTAAGAATTTGTCTTTGCATTAGTTGCATTTTAGAGACCTTCTCCCTTACTTACAGATTGTAGTAAAATACTGACATGTAGTCATAAGAGAACTGTCTGGGGAAAAATACTTTTAACTATATCAACAATTTAGAACTACATAGAAGCGAGGTTAATAGTCTCTTTGGCTCAGTGGTAGACTGTTTGCTTCACATATGCAAGGTCTTGAGTTCAATCCCCAGTACCACCACCACCACCACCACCACCACCCCCACCCCCCCCCAAAAAAAAAAAAAGAAATTGGGGGAAATGTTTTTCTAGTTTTAATTCAATAGTTTAGGAAATCTGTATCCTTGTTCATCTTTAGAATTTTTAAGAATCAGCCGGGCGCGGTGGTGCACGCCTGTAATCCCAGCACTTGAGAGGCTGAGGCAGGAGGATCGCGAGTTCAAAGCCAGTCTCAGGCATGGCACTTAGCAACTCAGTGACACCCTGTCTCTAATAAAATACAAAAAAGGGCTGGGGATGTGGCCCAGTGGTCGAGTGCCCCTGAGTTTAATCCCTGGTACCCAAAAAAAAAAAAAGAATTTTTAAGAATCAAATTATTTTAGAACTAGATGTTCTAGATTGTCAAGTTGCTGAGGGTCTATTTCCAAGCAAATTCTGAGTCTAATGGTAGACAAATTAATAAATAGTAGTTCAAAAACTCATTGGCTTAAAGGTGAGTAACTTCATCAAAGGATAGACAAGAGACCACTTTGACCCTAGCAGGTGTTCATAACTAATTTTGTATGCACCTTGCTTAAAGTAATATGCCTTAATGTATGAACAAAATATCTAATCTCTCATATATTTGGGTACAATTTTAGAACTGTAAGGACCCTTGTGGTGCACACCTGTAATCCCAGCACTTGGGAGGCTGAGGTAGGAGGATCATGAGTTCACAGCCAGCCTCAGCAATGTCAAGGCACTTAGCAATTCAGTGAGACCCTGTCTCTAATAAAATACACAAAAGGGCTGGGGATGTGGCCCAGTGGTCGAGTGCCCCTGAGTTCAAATCCTGGTACCAAAAACAAAAAATATGAGAGGCTTATCTGGGCACAGTGGTGCACGCCTATAATCCCAGTGACTCGGTAAGGTAAGAACAGAGAATTGCAAGTCTTAGACCAACCTCAGCAACTTAGCAAGACCCTGAATCAAAATTAAAAAGGGCTGGGGATGTGGCACAATGTTAAAGTACCCCTGGATTAGATACCTAGTCATCCTCCCCCCCCCCCCCAATTTAGAGATGTTTAAAGATAATCTCTGAAGTTTCTTTCAGTTTTAAAGAAAGTTCAGTCACCTTTTGAGAGGGTAATTAGATGTTATCAGATAATTTTCCAGAAAATGAACCTTTCTGATTTCTGGATTTCTTCTGTTCTTTAAGAATGCTTCCCTGATGTGGTGATCATGGTGAAGTCTTTAATACACTATTTGTATGTACATGAAATGGGAATACCCTCTTATCAAATGCATGGTTTATTATATCAATATCAACAATTGAATATAGCATTATTTCCTCTGAGATTATGAAACATAAATTCATGAGATTGAATATGATCACTTAGGAAGTGTGTGTGGAAAAGATATGGCCTATGGAGTCTGGGAAGAAATTTTAAGTGACAGGGGAGAAACTGGGTTAATATGATGTCTTGAAAGACAAGCCAAGTATTTGAAAGAAAGAATAATCACCTATGTTAGATGCAGTTGATGGGTTTAAGATGGTACAGATTGAGAATTGGATAGTGGATTAGATGATATGGTTTCCTTGACTAGTAGTTTTAGTCCAGTAGTGAGGTTTAAAATCTGAATTGAAGAAATAATGGGAGGAAAGTAATTAGAAATAATAAATATTTTCAGTAAAATGAAATTGAGAGAAAATTTTCAGTAATGTTTCTCATGGCTTATTGGAAGCTGAACTTTGCCCCCTTGTGTATCCTCCAGGAAGGAGTGAGCCTGTCCAGGCCACTTTTTGTTGTTCTCTTGGAAATTAAGAAACCAGATTTTTGTATTGCCTTCTGTTGGGTGGTTTTTTTTTTCCCCCCTTCATGCTTCCACAATGTAGTGGTCCTTGACCAGTTCATCTTCCTCTTTCCACCTTTCGGAGCTTTTGTTTAGTTTCTCTTTGCATCATTTCCAGGGTTTGTAGTTGTACTTGTAACCCAGATGAACTGGGAGAAAATGAATCTGCATCATCTTCCCTAGAAATTTCTTTTTAAGAGCTGATAAATTAACATACTAACGTTTGGTTCAACTTCATTTTTTAAAAAAAAAATATTTATTTACTTTAGTTGTACACAATGCAATGCATTTATGTTTACGTGGTGCTGAGGATCGAACCTGCCGCTGAGCCACAAACCCCAGCCCTCAACTTTATTTTTTTGAAGATGTGTTGTTTCTAAACCTCAATATCTCTTGAAAATGGTTCTGAAATACTGGGCATAAAAACTGTCTAAGAAGAGGTATCTTGTTCAGGCAGATCTGTGGGACTCACTTCTACTCTCTGAAGTAATTTTTATTTGTTTTAGTACTCACTGAAGTTGGAGCATAATTCCTGGAGGATGAGCATGGATAAAAAAGTTGGAGCTTTTGTGAGCATGGATAAAAACTTTTGAGTTTTTTCAATAGCTGATGTGAGTGATGGGACTAGGATTTAGAACTCAGTGTTTACTTATTTCTAATACCATACTCTTCTCCAACAGGTGTATTTTATTTTGAAAGAGAATAGATGTTTTTCTGTAGGAATTCTATTACATACAGTTAGCCTATTGTGCTTAATGCAAAGATTTCTCTGATTGTTCCAGAGATGGCCACAAACAAGTTCTGTCTATGGAATATGGGGTACAAAAGGGAAGGCAGGGCTCAAGCACTTATCAACCCTGTCAAAACATGTACTTTTCTGTTCTTTCACTCTTGTTTAAGGATCCCAAGGCTAAGGAGTTGGGAAAATGAAGAAAATTGATTGCTTTTTTCTTCTTGATTTTAATTACGATCTTTGTCATCTCTTGCTTAGGTTAGTAAATTGGATTAAGTAATGGCTAGTCTTGCTTTATTTTTGTTTTTATTAGTTGTACACAATGCCTTTATTTATTTTTACATGGTGCCAAGGCTCGAACCTGGGCCGCACACATGCTAGGCGAGCGCTCTACCACTGACCCACAACCCCAGCCCTTGCTTTATTGTTGAAGCATGACAGGGTCCTATTCTCTAGTTCTGCTGTGTGTGTGTGTGTGTGTGTGTGTGTGTGTGTGTGTTGTTTGCTGGGAATTGAACCCAGGGCCTTTTGTATACAAGGCAAGCACTCTACTTTTTAAGTTATAATCTTTGAGTGAATGAGATTATTGAGCTATATTATGATTTTTTAAATATGTATATTTTTATTTGTAGTTGGACACAATATCTTTATTTATTTTTATGTGGTGCTGAGGATCGAACCCAGTACCTTGCAGGTACTAGGCGAGCGCTCTACCGCTGAGCCATAACCCCAGCCCCTATATTATAATTTTTGAAGGAAAAATTATCACACATAGTATTTGAATATTCTAATCTGTTTGACATTTTTGGGGAAGGGGAGTGCTCGGGCATGCAACTACGCAGCCACATCCCCAGCCCTTTTTTGGATTTTATTTAGAGACAGGGGCTTACTGGGCTGCTTAGGTCCTTGCTAAGTTTCTGAGGCTGATTTTGAACCCGTGATCATCCTGCCTCAGCCTCCCGAGTTGGGATTACAGGCGTGTGCCACTGTGTCCTCTTCAGTTTGACTTTTGAAAGATTGTAAAATGATAACTACTCGCTGGGCGCGGTGGCACACACCTGTAATCCCAGCACTTTGGGAGGCTGAGGCAGGAATATCGCGAGTTCAAAGCCAGCCTCAGCAATGGCAAGGCACTTATCAACTCAGTGAGACCCTGTCTCTAAATAAAAATACAAAAAAGGGGGCTTGGGGACGTGGACCCAGTGGTTGAGTGCCCCTGAGTTCAATCCCCAGTACCACCAAAAAAAAAAAAAAAAAAAAAGATAACTACTCTAAAAAGATGGGCTCTCTGAGAAGTAAAGTTGGCAGAAAATGAATTCATTCTTGAGGAATGGTACTAGCATCAGTACTTTGAATAACTAAGAGACTTTGAGAGCCTTTCATTATTAACTTTGTCATTTTGCTTTATTGTTGAAACATGACAGGGTCCTATTCTCTAGTTCTGCTCTGTGTGTGTGTTTGTGTGTGTGTGTGTGCGCGCGCGCGCACACGCGCGTTTTGCTGGGTATTGAACCCAGGGCCTTGTGCATGCAAGGCAAGCGCTCAGCCAACTGCGCTATATGGCCAGCCCTTAGTCCCATACTCTAAAAAGGACTTGTAGGTAGGCCAGGGTTTTGTTTGAAATCATGCTCAGATCCTGTGTCCAGTTCCATAGCCATCCAGGAACAGTAAACCACTTCCATACTTCCTTGTTTTGCCTTGTTTTTCTCTGTTGGAAAACTTCAGAGAGTTTCTAGGCATTCTTGAGTTTTTCAGGCTGCAGTTGTGTGTGTGTGTGTGTTTAAACAAATTAAGGGATTAGATAAATCAATTTCATATTTATATTTCCTGGGAATTGCTTATTCATAAAACACATTAGTGCCCAGAAGGAGGTGTATGGATAATACAGTTGAGGACCAATAATGTATGGCATAACTTAGAAATATAGAACATCTGCATAACAAAATAACAAAAAATAAGTGGATCACACTAAACTGGAAGAATACAAGTAATGAAACTCAATACAAAAGACTTCCAGAAAGAGTTGGGTTTTGGGGTTAGAAGATGCTCCCAGATATTTTCAAATTAGAGATTTACACAAAACAAATAGACCTGAATAGTGCTGAGGGACTGTGTTGAAGAATTATTACATTGCTTTTATTGTGGTTGACAGAATTAAAAATATCTATGTATTCACTGTGTTTGATACAAAAGTCTGCCATGGAGAGTAGTTTAAATTACTTTGATAGTTCTCTAAAGATTGGGTGTGTTTTAATAACTATTTCCAATTCAAACATGTAAAAATGAAATGCACAGAAGCCCAACTAATTCTATCAGCTGACCCACAGAAAACTACATGTGTGAAACTGAAGGTAGTTCAGAGGTGATTGGTCTATAAAATTAAAGTACAGACTTTGTGACAGGAATATGGATCTATAAAATCTACAATGTGGGAAGTTCTAAAGAAGAAACATACCTGTTTCTTCTACAAATTTCAAGAAAGAAAAACGGGAATCAGTTTTAAACTTGAGATGTGTTAGCCAAGTGAACAGTATGGATTTTGATACTGGTTTGGACAATACAGGTGGGATAGTCCAGGAAGTTTGACCTAACTGGATGTTTGATATTAAGAAATTATTGTTTTCTAAGTTAAGAAAATACATGTGCATGTTTTAGGAGATCTTACTTTTTTTTTTTTAATTTTTATTGGTTGTAGGTGGACAAAATACATTTATTTTATTTATGTGATTCTGAGGATCAAACCCAGGGCCTCACACATGTGAGACGAGCACTCTACCACTGAGCCCTAGCCCTAGCCCTGAGATCTTACATTTTAGAGATACACACTGACATATTTACAGAGACAGTAATGTGATGTTGGAGTAGATTTTATGGATGAGGTAGGATTGGCAAACCGTTTATATTTGAAGTTCAATGATGATTTCATAGGAGTTATTTATCCTTTTGTTGTATTTGAAATTTTTTATTTGAAAGAATCATTAAAAAATGACTTTATGCTGAGCGCAGTGGCGTACACCTGTAATCCCAGCATTTGGGAGGCTGAGGCAGGAGGATCATGAGTTCAAAGCCAGCCTCAGCAAATGGCGAGGCACTTAGCAACTCAGTGAGACCCTGTCTCTAATAAAATACAAAAAAGGGCTGGGGGATGTGGCCCAGTGGTCGAGTGCCCCTGAGTTCAATCCTCGGTACCAAAAAAAAAAAAAAAAAAAAAAAAGACTTTATGCGCGGATTAGACAAGGGAATGAAGGGGAGGGAGGGAAGGGGGATAGGAACAGTGGAAAGAATCTTAACATGATTTTCCTATGTACATATGTGAATACATCACAGTGAATCTCCACATCATATACATTTATGAAACTGGGATCCTAATTAGGATAAGACATACTTCATGTTTGTATAAATATGTCAAAAGATATTCTACTTTCATGTATAAATAATAAGAACAACAACAACAAGAAAAGATCAGTAAAGAATGTGGTGGGGCCAGTGATTAGGATTACTTAACATTATTTCATAAAATTTAACAAGGATTACAGGGTTCTGTGGCCCTACTTACATGTATCCATTGCCAATTTGAACACACTCTTCCCCATTTCACCATCAGAGCTTCGGTCCTTGTTGTATTCATGTTATTTTGAGAGACATATCACAGACCTCCCCTTCTTTCTTTCTTGTTCCCTACCCCTGCTCCATTCCCAATGCCAGTTTGCCATTCTAATTCATGCTTTGGAGCTTGGTTTAAATGTTTATCCCAGAGCAGTCTTTCCAGATCTTCCAATCTAAATTGGATTTATAATCTCTTTACATTTTATATGATTGTTTATTAACTTATGTCATCCCCACTAAAATCTGAACCTAATGAACCACAATTCTTGTTTGTTTATTATATCTGGCACCTAATCACTGGTAAATTATAGTTGTGTAAGTATTTGTGTAAATGGGAGGAGGGTAAGGGCAGAAGAGTCCCATAGTGGGTTGGATTCTTGAGTGAATATACAAATCTTATTTTTCAATAGCAAAAATATTCAGGTTTAAATAAGAACGACAAAAGGGTTAAGTTTAAGTTCAGTCCCTAGAGACTGTCAGGATGAATCAGCAGTTTAGAAGCAGCTCTGGTACATTTGTTTCCTGTTGCCACAAACTTGCAGAAAGCTGATGTAACCTAATTAGAGTTACTGATGGGAATGTGCTAAGAGAATGTTTGTCTTAAGTTTGTTTTTCTGGGATTTATTTTACATATGGGCTGTTTAATGCTAGCCAATTTGGTTCTTTTTCCCTCTCCTGTATTTTATTTCCTCAACCCGTTGTAAGAGGGGGAAGGTAATGTTACTAGTGTCGTACTGATGTTGTGAATTATTGCTTTTATTTTTCTTATTCCTACCATAATGGGGATTGAACCCATGAGTGTTCTACCACTGAGCTACACTCCCAGACACTTTTTATTTTATTTTGAGATAAGGTTTCTCTAAACTGCCCTGGCTGGCCTTAGACCTGTGCCTCAGACTCCTGAGTAGCTGGGATTACAGGCTTGTGCTACCACCACCCTCCCCGCCTCCCAGGCATAGGATGTCTATTCCAATGAACTACGTGGTTTTACTCTCAGCTTCTTCCTCCTCCTCTTCTTCTTCTTCTTCTTCTTCTTCTTCTTCTTCTTCTTCTTCTTCTAATTTTTTAATATTTATTTATTTGCTTTAGTTGTACACAATGCAATGCATTTATATTTACGTGGTGCTGAGGATCGAACCTGGGCCGCGCACATGCTAGGCAAGCTCTCTACCGCTGAGCCTCAATCCCAGCCCCTCTCAGCTTCTTTTAAGTGACTATAAAGCCCAAAGCTCAAACTCAGAATATGGTCTGATGCTAACTGAGAACACCTGTACTTCTTTGTCTTTTGATTTCAAAATAATTATTTTTTAGTTGTCAATGGACTTTTGGTTATTTATATGCAATGCTGAGAATCGAACCCAGTACCTAACACATGCTAGGCAAGCGCTCTACCACTGAGCTACAGCCCCAGCCTGGATATTTCTCTTCATATTGTTATCCCCCCACTTCCTTTTTTGTACCATCCATCGTATGGAATATGTGGAATTGAAATTCAGGGTTATATTTATGAAATAAATTGTTATTATCTAATACATACAATGTACATTACAGTTAGAATTGCACAACTTTATGAATATCATAACCCTGTGAGACAGATACTGTTATTTCTGAAGGTCAGTTTATATGTCCTTGATCATAAAAAGTAAATAAAAGCGAGAATTTGGTGTGAACCTCTCTTCCTACTCTGTCCTGTTTCTTTCATACTGCTTTTGTGTTTTATAGTGAATACTTATGGGTCATCCCCACCCCCACTTGAGTCTTAATTGCAGGATTCTTGTCTCTTGGTGACCCTCACATTGGATATTAGGAATCAGGTAGTTGTTTGTTTTGGATATTCTGGGACAGACTCAGTTTTGATGTATCTCTTTGTTTTGTAAATGATCTAAACAACCTGCAGATTTCAGAATTTAGGTGTCTCAGGCTTTGTTGCATATATAATTCTTGTGAAATAGCTTACCAATTGAGCATTTGACTAACTGTGATTAACTCAGACCAGTCATTTTACTTTGAGTTTGAGGACTTTAGTAAAACTTTTGTTAAATTAAAAGGAAGCCGGGCTAGGTGGCGCACGCCTGTAATCCCAGCACTTTGGGAGGCTGAGGCAGGAAGATCATGAGTTCAAAGCCAGCCTCAGCAATGGTGAGGCACTTAGCAACTCAGTGAGACCCTGTCGCTAAATAAAATACAAAAAAGGTCTGGGGATGTGACCCACTGGTTGAGTGCCCCTGAGTTCAATCCCCGGTACCACAAAAATAAAATAAAATAAAATAAAAATTAAAAAAAAAAAAAAAGGAGAGAAGTTGGAGATAGATGTGAAAACAATAAAAAATGAAATGACTACCATTCATGCCTTTCTGGCCTATTTGTCATTGCTTTAATGAAACCATTAAAATTTTCTGGCACTATTCTGTTGGACTTCTGTACAAATTTTTGTCTTGAAATAGAACTGAGTGACATTTTAGACAGGTTAAATCTCCTTAATTAGAAGCAACACTAGGTCAAGGTGTTTTCCATGTCTAGCTCTTTAGATAAATCAATAGCTTTTGCTATAGTTTCATCTCAGAGAAAAAGTGTATCCACCACTGCTGTCTGTGGCAGTGCTGTGGTCATTTTAAGATAGAGTTTATAAAGTACAGAGAGTCAATACAACAATCGTGTGAATTCATGGTCCACTGATAAGTTCTGAGAAAGGGGTATATTATTACAAATTTTTATTTTTCATTCTCTGTTAGCAGAAATTACTACATTCCTCTAGCACTTTTATTTTAGCAAAATCAGTGATGATCATCTCTGAGTTAAAGTGGTTGAAATCATTTCCTGTTTTGGTGAGGTAGGGAAAAATTATATCATTGACCTCCTTGAGGATTCAGGGGGGATAATTTCCACTAAAATAAGGAGCCAGGACCCAACATTTTAGACAGGTTAAATCTCCTTACATAAAATTTCCCATGTTGATCTGTTGTCTTCTAATGAAACATTTCCATTAACAGTACCATTCAAGTTGATTTTAAAGAACTAAAAGAATTTTTTAAATAATAATTGTTTTCCACATTAAGATGTAAACTGAGGGCTGGGATTGTGGCTCAGCGGCAGAGTGCTCGCCTAGCACGTGCGCGGCCCAGGTTCAATCCTCAGCACCACGTAAAACATAAATGCATTGCATTGTGTACAACTAAAGTAAATAAATATTTTTTAATAAAGATGTAAACTGAGCCTTATATTTGGAAAGGAAAAAAAAGTACTTTCTATTGTATGGCTTTAGAATGTTTATAAAGAGGAAATGATTTTTTGCTCAAGTAAATACGGTACATATTCTACATATTTTTAGATTCAGCAGAATATCCTCAGTTCTAGATAGGTAGTAATCTACTTCTGTAAAAAGAAGTATATTTTAAAAATATTTTTCTACTTGTTGATAGACCTTTATTATTTATTTATATGCAGTGCTGAGAATCGAACCCAGTTCCTTACACATGCCAGACAAGTGCTACTGCTGAGCCCCAGCCCCAAGAACTATTAAAAGTATAAGTTCATACATCTAAGGGCTTCAATTTATTTGACAAGTACTTATAAACCACTATTGGCACATAGCTGACAACATTAAAATTTACTATTTATGTAGTATCACAAAAAGCAAATGTTGGTATACAGGTTTACTGCATTTAGCTAACTGAAAAGCAATTCATAGTGTGGATTTTGAATGAATTTTTTACACAGCACATGTAGACAAAGAAAATTTACCAATAAAAACTTTATATATTAGCTGGGCGTGGTGGCGCACGCCTGTAATCCCAGCACTTGGGAGGCTGAGGCAGGAGAATCACGAGTTCAAAACCAGCCTCAGCAATGGCGAGGCACTTAGCAACTCAGTGAGACCCTGTCTCTAATAAAATACAAAAAAGGGCTGGGGATGTGGGCCAGTGGTTGAGTGCCCCTGAGTTCAATCCCTGGTACCAAAAAAAAAACAAAAAAAAAAAAAAAAAAACAAAACTTTATATAAAAGCAAAATTGGAGTTAAACCCAGGTGTTAACCATAGTACATGTGGACAGAAGTTTTGCTGGGAACTGAAATAAAGCACACAGCAATAAAATATTCCTCAGACACACAGTTAAAGCAATTTCACTAATTGTTAGCATGGAACCATAAAAGGGAAACAGTTGAAAAACTTACCAGTGTTGGAATCCATATCTTTTCTTCATTATTGATTATGACTATATTAGAAGTCAAGTCATTGGTCAAGTCATTGTTATAATATCATTCTAAAATTTGAGGCTGTGGGGTTTTTAAGTCCATATACTGAGCATATGCCTAATGTGAAATCAGTGCCTCTATTCTTGAGCCGTAAATTATTCGAGTATTAGATTTACATTTTTAATATTGGGGGAAGTCTACCTTTATCTTTAATAAACAGAGTTTGTGTGGTCTGTTGTTTTGTTAAGGAAAAAAATGTACAGCAGGGAATTCTTACTCTTGTAAGTTTACTATTTTGTGATATTCTACTCTGCCACTGGAGTATGGTAACATCACATCTCACCATAGACTTGTTAACTGTGTATCTCTCATGTTTGCTGACAGCTCATCTTTCTGCTCATATTGCTGGTGTTTTAAACATAAGATACTTTATGGACTCTTGGTGGGATTTTCCATTTTTCATTATAATTTATCTGAGTTTAAACATTATAGAAAAACTGATAGTTTTCTATTGAAAATCAATTCTATACTAGCACATATGTATTTGTAGAATGAAACCTTTCATAAGCTGATGATTGCTAGTAATATCCCTTTGTTGCTGCTTTCTCTGATTATTTCATTGGCCAGTCTATTATCAGAAGGCTTAGTTTGTATTGTATTTAGCATACATGTGAAATAGTAGGTCTATTACCTTTTTTGGGGGGAGGGAGGGGGGTTACTGGTGTTAGTGATGCTAGGGATAGAACCCTAGGCTATTAAGTCTGACCTTAGGAAAGTTGAAAAGGGATTTTCGTTACTACCAAAGAAAAAAGGTATGTATAAAAGCTATTGTAAATGAAAATGTTTTAAATAATTACTTTTCCTTGTGTGTCCCCCTCCCCCCAACACGCTTTTGTTTTGTTTTGTTTTGTTTTTTTAAACCTGGGATTGAACTCAGAGGCACTCGACTGCTGGGCCACATCCCCAGCCCTTTTTAGAGACAGTGTCTCACTGAATTGATAAGTGCCTTGCCATTGCTGAGGCTGGCTTTGAACTCGCAATCCTCTTGCCTCAGCTTCCCAAGTGCTGGGATTACAGGCATGCGCCACCGCGCCCAACCCACATGCATTTTTTATTGGTACATTATAGTATTGCATAATGGTGAAATTTGCTGTTACATGTTTGTACATGTACACTATAGTTTGGCCATCACTTCCCAGTATGTCTCTCTTCCTCCCCTTCCTTATGTATTTTCAGACTTTCAGAACAGTTTTTTTGTTCTGTTTTTCCAGTGTTGAAAATTGATCTGAGTTTTGTTGTGTTGTGGTTTTTATACAGGGAATTGAACCCAGGGGCATTTAACCACCCAGCCACATCCCTAACCCCTTTTTTTGTAGTTTATTTAGAGACAGGGTCTCACTGAGTTGCTTAGGGCCTCTCTAAATTGCTGAGGCTGGCTTTGAACTAGAGATCCTCCTGAGCCACAGAGATTACAGGCATGTGCCACTACACTACGCCTGGCTTAACCTAGCTTTTAAAGTATGTGCCCCACCCCACCCTAGCAAACAAGAAAGAAAAAAATTAAGATGTTTAAACTCAGAGATAACAAATAAGTTTCATCTTTCCTGCTAATCTGGAGTACTTGGTGTCCTGGGAACACTGTCACAAAAAAGGCTTATGAACCAAGTTCGGGATTCCTTGTCTACCAAGGGTACCAAGGTAGAAGTAGCCTAAGTTTGCCAACAAGCTGTCTTTCCCTTACCTTTGGTTTTCATTTGTGTAATTATATTTTTTGTGTGTTTTGTGTGTGTGTGTGTGATTATATTTTGCCTATTTACTATCAATTTGTTGAAGCAGTTTCGTCTGTGGGTTTTATGTTAATTGTATTATCACCTTTTGGCTTCAGTTACTGTCTTTCACGATACTTAACTCTCATTCGGTTCTATCATCCCAGATGTGAAATACCTATACATTTAAATTGAGCAACATATATACTACTGATGGTAACTTTGAGATAAGTATTATTTTTAGTGAGAAAAGTAATGGGTGAATGATTAATTCATAAAATGTTTTTAAGTTCATTATGAAGGTACATAAACGTCACTGCAAAAGTTACTTTTACTAAATGTATTTAAGCTGAACAAAATTACTTACATTACTGTAATATTAGAAATGTACTCAAAAGTATTTTCTAGAACTAGATTGTCATTTTGAGGACTGCACTGGATTTCACATGATCAATGTTCAAAAGCAGCTGTTTTATAAAGAGGACATTGATACATTGTATACTGAATAGTAATGTGCACTGTACTCACTCCTTCCTGATAAACTCTAGTGTGTTGCTATTTGTGGTCATTTATTGACAATAAATGAGACTCTGAGTGCTTGAGAGAATTGTATTGTCCAAGTGTCAATCTGTAGTTTCATTCTTAATTAAATTAAAGGATAATATAAGCTCTAGATTATGAAATAGTCACAGAATTGAAAACTTGATGTGTTAAATTTCCTTGGAAAACTGAATATTTGGAAAGGGAGAGAGCAATGTAATTTTTTGAACCTAGGAATGACAAGAAATTTTTATTCAAGGGGAGTTCATTTAGGGAATGTAATCTGATTGACCAGTGTTCACAAGTAGACCAGCAGTGATAGATGGGGACTTGGTACCATGGTACCTTTAGAAATAAATGGAACCTGTAAAAGGTAGAAATTTTGCAGATAGGATGATGTAAGCCTTTTAAGTCTAGTTTTAATTGGGAATAGGATATGAAGGGTAACTAGCCATGTCTCTTTTAGAAAGGAGAGGCTCCCTAGGTTATTTCTGATCACTTGAGGCCTGATTATTTTGAATTCAGGTCAAAATTAGACCTATAGCTTAGGTTGAATCCCTTAACTACTTACAATGTATCATTTTCATTTTTAAAATTATTCCATCAGTATTAGGAAACTGTAAAATGCCTTGTTTCTAAAAAGAACATAAACAATTGTATAATACTTTATCATAATGGTTGAGTTGAATGACATGTTAGGACCATACAAAAGTTAGTACCATTGTTATTTTTGTTTATTAAGTACTCATTTCCAACCTTACTGCAGCCAGATTTATTACTGATATTAATCATTGGGATTATGTAAAAGTTTATGTATTACTTAAAATTTTTAGTAGTAAGTGTGTATATTCTAATTGGTAGGAGAACCAAGGGCATCGTGACTGTTTAATTCTAGAAAAATAATTTTGTAGTCAATTGCAAAATATTTTTATTACAAACTGAATACAGAATATATCAGAAACAATATACCCTCTAATAGTTAAAGAATGTTCAATTGCCACATTTTTTATTATAATTTTTCTGAGAAGTCAAATGTTACATTATAAGTAGAGCTAAACTCCAACTTTTCTATCCTCTTCCCAGAGATAATAAAGAGCCTGATCCTGAATTTTTTTTTATTGTTTTTACTTTATTTTATTTTGGTACTGGGGATTGAACTCAGGGGCACTTGACCACTGGGCAAAATTTCTACCTTTTCCAGGTTCCATTTATTTCTAAAGGTACCATGGTACCAGGTCCCCATCTATCACTGCTGGTCTACTTGTTGACACTGGTCAATCAGATTACCCAGCCCTTTTTTGTATTTTATTTATAAGAGACAGGGTTTCACTGAGTTGCTAAGTGCCTCAGCCTCCCAAAAGCTGGGATTACACGTGTGCGCACCACTTCCAGCTTTGATCCTGAATTTGATATATATATACGTTTTATGCATGTTTTATACTTAATTATAGTAGTAACATTCGTTATTTTTTAGTTTTCGTGTAGTTTTTCCAGTGCACCACTGTTGGTTGGTGGTCTTTTTGATACATGTAGCAATTAAATTTCCAAACAGTATTTTATTAAATTCCTTTATTGCTTATATGTATCTATAAGAGTATTTATTCCCACCTCCCTCCCCTTGTTGACTTCAGGACTTCAGCATGCTAGGCAAGCACTCTACTACTGAGCTGCACTCTATTCCCTATAATAGTACTCATACTTTTTTTTTTTTTTTTTTTGGTACCGGGGATTGAACTCAGCGACACTAGACCACTGGGCCACATCCCCAGCCCTTTTTTGTATTTTATTAGACACAGTATCTCACTGAATTGATAAGTGCCTTGCCATTGCTGAGGCTGGCTTTAAACTCGTGATCCTCCTGGCTCAGCCTCCCAAAGTGCTGGGATTACAGGCGTGAGCCACCGCGCCCGGCTACTTTTTTTTTTTTTTTTTTTAATGTGAATTCTCCATTTAATATTGTCTCTTGAGATTTAGTCATGTTGATATGTAGAGCTGTAGATTTGTGTTTATTACTATAGGAAACATTTATAGAGTAATAAATTAGTTTATATACTTTAGCAGAGTTAGATTATAATTAATTTTGCGTTTATTACAAATTCTGCAATGAACCTATTTCCTCATGCAGATGTAAAGGTTGAATTCTCAAAAGCACAATTTCATAATGGTTAGGTATGTACATTTTCCACCTAGACAGATATTTCCAAATTATTCTTCAAAAGTAGTCAGACCAGTTACGAGCAGTGTACAAATTGCTGTTTTCCATATCTTATCATCCCATTTTTATCAGAAGTTGAGTTTTTCCAGTCTAAGTTTAAAATAGCACCTCAATATTTTATCTAATATTTTAACCAAATTCTAATAAGATTTGGCATGTTTGTATTTATTGATCATTTGGGTTTCTCTCATGTGAATTAAGATATTTTCTCTCTCTCTCTCTCTCTCTCTCTCTCTCTCTGTACCAGGGATTGAACTCTGGGGCACTCGACCACTGAGCCACATCCCCAGCCCTTTTGTGTATTTTATTAGAGACAGGGTCTCACTGAGTTGCTAAGTGCCTCGCCATTGCTGAGGCTTGCTTTGAACTCATGATCCTCCTGCTTCAGCCTCCCAAGTGCTGGGATTACAGGTGTGCGCCACTGCACCTGGCAAGATTGTCTCTTTTTTAAATTCCAACATATTTCTGGATTTCTGTTATATATTTTGATTATTTAATCTTTAGTTATGTCTGTTACAGATATCCTCTACCAACCAGTAGCTTGCCTTTTAACTTTGTTCATTAGATCTTTTATTGTATATTTGAAAATTAGGTCATGTTTTGTTTCCTATCTAAGAAATACTTTCCTGCTCTAAGTCCCAAAGATACTCTCATGTGTTTTAAATGAGTCTGGACAAATATAGCGATTTGAAAATTCAAACTTATGGAATATATCATAAAGAAAGAAAACTATCACTTTTCCCATGTAAAGAACTAGCCATTTTATGCCATTTATTGAATAGCTTAGTCTAATTCTTTAGAATATTATTTGATTTGAAATATCCAGTTTTAAGTTTTAAGGCTGCATATTCTGTTCCATTGGTCTTTTGCCCATATTATATTGCCTTAGTTACCATAACTTTACAGTGAGTTTTGATATCTAATTATTCAAATTTGTATGTTGCTTTACATTTCAGAATATCTTTGCTAATAGTCCTTTTTTTCTGTGTGAACTTTTAGATGTTTCTCAACTTCTATGAAGAACCCTGTAGAGAATTTCATCAGGATGTCTTTGAATTTATAGATTTATATGAAAATTGCCTTACTAAAACATGTATCTTGCCATTTCTATAGGTCCTTATATCTTTCAGACTTACTTATCTGTAAAGATTTTTTCTCTAGTATTAGATTTGTTGGTGAGTTGTTATGAGTAGTGCTTTTACAGAAAACATTTTTTATGACTGGAATTTTTAACAAATTATTCTTCATATGTCTGATTTTAAAGTAGAAAAATTAAGTCAATTTCAGAAAATATTTAGCCACATTATCATGGTACAAGAAGGCAGTTTCACTTAATTTTGGAAATATCTAGATGAAAGATTTTATCCCACAAGTGTCCTTCCTATAGGTTGTGTGTGTGTGTGTGTGTGTGTGTGTCCCTGTGTGTCCATCTTGGCTTTTTCTTGATAACAAGTTAGTCTATATGTATGTACCTTCATTTGATTTGGTATAGATACTATTGCTACTCTTGGATTTCACTCCGTTTATTTCCTTTCAGGAGACGCAGGTCAGAATGGAGATGGGCTGCAGACCGAGCAGCTATTGTCAGCCGCTGGAACTGGTTACAAGCTCACGTTTCTGACTTGGAATATCGAATTCGTCAGCAAACCGATATTTACAAACAAATTCGTGCTAATAAGGTAAGGGATCAGTGCCTGGTGTTTTTCAGCCCAATTAAAAACTACCATTTCCATCCCTTTTTCTCATTCCCTCCCACCCTTTCAGTTAACACTTCACTATGTCAAGATAAAAGGTTCAATCATCTGATATTGTGAGCCTGATGTTAGCATACCTGTAGTAAACAAGGTTAGAGTATAATGTTTAATTGACATGTGTTTAGAGGAGAATAGTGTGGGTATCTAAGATAACATAAATCCCACCCCTAATAAAAGACTGTATAATTAATGTAAACTATTGACTGTCAGATTCAGTATGTTTATGGAAAAGTGGTCATGCCTAGTAAGGATTTATACTATCTTTTTTTTTTTAAATGTTTATTTATTTGCTTTAGTTGTACACAATGCAATGCATTTATGTTTACGTGGTGCTGAGGATCGAACCCTGGGCCGCACACGTGCTAGGCGAGCGCTCTACCGCTGAGCCACAATCCCAGCCCCAGGATTTATACTATCTTGCTCGTTTGATTAGCTGTTTCTTGTTTTATTACTAAGGCTCTTTTGCTTGCTTGAGGAAAAATAGGGTTGCCTAAGCAATTGTTTAGATAAATTCATACATTGATGATGAGGAGTTTTATTTTAGTTTATTCCCCTGTCTGAAGGACTGATAATCTATCGTACAGCTTTTATTTTTGATAGTGAAACTACGTACGTAGTTTTTCATCTTGAAATGTCAACATAGGAGAAAGCTTTCTGCTCCAGTTTGAATTTGACTTGAAAATAAATTTGCACAGAAAATGAATCCATTCAACAGATATTGAGTGCTTACTGTGTAGCACCACTTTTCTCTGTGGAATGGTCACAGTGGAACAAAAATTCTACCTTCATGGAGCTTTACATTCTTGCACAAGGTCTTTTGTTATAATTTGATGTGGTTGAGCTTCATGACTGACAGGTCTAGATAAAGTCTACTCCTAAAAATGTGTTAGTATCTTTTCATTCCTAATGCTTGTCACAGCCTTTAAAAAGATGCTTATTGTAAACCATTTATGTTAGATTAATTAATAGGCCTAAAGTTAAAGGGTGATCAAATGAAAAGATAAACAAAGCCATTAAGGTTTGATGTAAAAGTGCTGTAGCTTCCTCTATCTACTCTTTTAAACATTTATGTTAAAAATTCCACTAGACATTTCTCCTCTTAAAAAAAAAGAAAAAAGTCCACTGGATAGTTCTAGGTTTTCCTCTCACATTGGGTTTATATATAAATCTCCAACATTTCATCTGAGCATATTATAATTGACATAGTCCAAAGGGCTTGCTTTTTAATAATTTATTTCCCTAGGGTAGAGAACAAATGAAATCATGACTGACTTTAACAAATTAGCTAGAAGATCTGTGGGTGTGGTGGTGTATACCTATAATACCAGTGACTTGGGAGGCTAAGGCAGAAGGATTGGATGTTTGAGGCCAGCCTCAGCCCTTGGTGAGGACCTAAGCAACTTAGCGAGAACCTGGCTCAAAGTAGAAAAGGAGTGGGGATGTGTATAGCCCAGTGGTAAAGTGCCTTGAGTTCAATCCCTGGTACTCCCCCAGCCCCTCCCCCCCCAAAAAAAAAAATTAGACAGAAAAAAACTAAGAAATATTCTAGAGATTCTAGAGGTGGTGAATATTTTGCTTTTCTTAGTTCATCTTCACAAAGGAAATTTTTTAAAGCATGATTATTACAGAGTGTGAACTGGAATGGTGACTAAGAATAGCCAGAAGATGACTGGATATTACCTATCCTAAAGGAAAAAAAAACAGTCTTTCTGTGTCAGGGACGCCTCGTCAGTGTCTGTTTCTAAGCTATTTTAGCCAGTAGTTAAGTGGGAATTTCTACATATGAGAACTAGAGTCTCTTGGTTGCAGCTGAGATCATTAGTACAACAGTCATATTTGTTGCTTCATGTATGTGCTTTTATATATGTGTATATATTTTGTTATATTAGTTTTCCAAAATAAAACTTCCATATTGGTAGGCCCATTGGTGCAGACCTATATAATCCCTGCTACTCAGGAGGCTGAGATCAGTGGTTTGCAAAGTTGAATCCAGCCTGAGCAACTAAGCTAGACCCTGTCTCAAAATATAAAGAGCTGGAGATATAGCTCAGCGATAGAGCACTTGACTAGTCTGTGAGATCCTGGAATCAATCCCCAGTACTCAAATCAATCGATGAGTTTCTCATATTTCATGGAATGTAAGAGGCACCATTATTTCATGTACCACTAAGAGATTATTTCAGTTAAACTAGGGCATAACAGCAATTGTGAGATGCATCTTGATTTAAAAGACGTTGACATGTGGAAAAGTATGGTGTAGTTAAAATTGATGAATTAATAGGAAACGTATATTTTCTATCACTTTTTGGAAAATGTTATTATCAACTATGTTCTTCTACCTTGTTGGATTATTTAAATTATGCTTTTTATTTAAATTATAAGGCATGCCCTGATAAACATCTTTACTTCAGTCAAAGACATAAAAACTTATGTTTTTGCTGCATGCTTTAGAAAAAAGTGTTTTGGTGGTACGTGTAAGTTTACAGATTTAGTAGTTGTATACGAAAAGATAATCTAACCTCACTTTTGGTTCCTGCTTTTATTCTTTGTCACATCACTTAGTAGTAATGTCAGAGCAATTCGGGAAACTTTTTAGAAACTTAAGATATTTCTCAATATCTGGAAAAAATATTCTATTAGAGTTTTATGTACATATTGATTACTCAGGAGTCTTGATATTCAGGGCATAATATATTAAAGAAACACCAGACTTAGTAATATTTCAATTCTGACTTTGTTACCTAAGTTGTATAATCTTGGTCATATAAAGTCACTTAATGATGAGCCTCAGTTTTTTGGTCAGTAAAATATGTCATTCTAGCCGGGCGCGGTGGCGCATGCCTGTAATCCCAGCACTTGGGAGGCTGAGGCAGGAGGATCACGAGTTCAAAGCCAGCCTCAGCAATGGCGAGGCACTTATCAACTCAGTGAGACCCTGTCTCTAATAAAATACAAAAAAGGGCTGGGGATGTGGCCCAGTGGTCGAGTGCCCCTAAGTTCAGTCCCTGGTATTTAAAAAAAAAAAAAAAAAAAAAAAATGTCAGGGCTGGGGTTGTGGCTTAGCGGTAGAGCGCTCACCTAGCACGTGTGCGGCCCCGGTTTGATCCTCAGCACCATGTAAAAATAAAGGCATTGTGTACAACTAAAACAAATAAATAAATATTTTTTAAAAAGTCATTCTAGATAATCTTTTATAAAAACATTTTATCTGCAGTTTAAATACAGTGACTATTACAAACTTCTGACAATAAAATTAAAATGAGAATCCCAGTAAGTAATATGTAAAAAAAACTCAAAACTTTCCCAGATCATCATATCTTTAGTTATATGTTAGTGATTAAATAATTTATTTTTTTTAATTATTTTTATTTATTTGCTTTAGTTGTACACAATGCGTTTTATTCAATGTGTTTTATCTGTACGTGGTGCTGAGGATCGAACCCAGGTCGCCCACGTGCTAGGTGAGTGCTCTACCGCTGAGCCACAATCCCAGCCCCTAAATAATTTATTTTTATCATTGAATCTTTCCCCCCCCCCCCAGATAAATCTGTTAGTTTCATAAGCTGCCATACAAAGTATCACAAACTGGGTGACTTAAAACAACAGAAATTTATTCTGTCTTAGTTCTTTGAGGGCAGAAGTCTAAAACCAGGGTGTTTGCAGAGTCATGCTCCTTCTGAAGGTTCTGGGGAAGAATCTTTTTTTTTTTTTTTTTTTTTTTTCTTGTGGTACCAGGGATTGAACTCAGGGGCACTCAACCACTGGTTCACATCCCCAGCCCTTTTTTGTATTTTATTTAGAGACAGGTCTCACTAAGTTGCTAAGTGCCTCAGCCTCCCAAAGTGCTGGGATTACAGGCGTGCGCCACCACACCCGGCCTGGGGAAGAATCTTACCTCTTCCAAAGGTCTGGTATGGATGGCAATCCTCGATATGCTTTGGAGGTAGCTGTGTCACTCTAGTTGTTGCCTTTGCCTCCACGTGAACATTGTTTCTATGAATATCTGTGTCCAAATTTCCTTGTTAAAAATATACCAGTTGCAGTGTGTTTAGGGCTCATAGTAAAGTGCTCATCATAACTTGATGACATCCACAAAGACCCTGCTTCCAAATAAGGTCACATTATTAGTTCTTAGTGGACATAAATTTTGAGGAAATAGTTCAACCCAGCAATGAAATTTCCTCAGTGATATATTACTGTGCATTTGGTTTTTATTTAGACTATAATAATAGAAACCTTTGAGCACCGGCACTATGTGCCATGCACTGTGCTATAAGCGTTTTACTGTTATCCATAGTTTTAAAGATAAGCAAATGGAGGTTTAGAGGTCAAGTAGTTTGTGCATGGTCCAAAGTGTATGATCCAAGTAAATCCAAAAATGGAGGTTTGAGCATCTGGCTCCAGAGTTTTGCTCAAGTTAGTGGTCACCTTAAGTGCTTTGTTACTTTAAGTGCTTTGTTATTGAAATCCAAGGGTTTTTCCCTCTGTGCATTAGTAGAGTGGTGAGGCAAAGACAAACAGTAATGGAAGGTGTCAAATGATGAAAAGAGGGACCTAGAGAAGGTTAAGAAGTGGGAATGGGTACTATTTCCTATAGGCAGCCAGAGTAAACCACACCAGGAAGGTAATATTTGACCAAATATTTGACAAAAACATGGAAACAAACTTTACAGGTATCTGCTCCAAGATTTACCACAGTTGCTAGGTTGGACAGGCCTTTTCATGAAGCAATTCTAGGTTTGACGATCAGATGTTCAGTTATAACTTTGTCTTTTGGATGGAAGATTGGAGGTCTGGTGGGGCTTTTACTTTTTAAGGCTTTACTGTGTTGATGTTCTTAAAACGAAGATATTTGGGGGAGGTATCTGTGTATCACTGCTAGGTGATTCTAAGTTCGATACACCATGTTCTTTGCTGTCAAAAGTTAGATAATACCAACTGGCTATGGTGGCACACAACTGTAATACCAGTGGCTCAGAAGGCTAAGAGAGGAGGATCATAAGTTTGAGAATAGGCTCAACAACTTATCAAGACCCTGTCTCCAAATAAAAAGGGCTGAGGATGTAGTTCAGTGGTTAAATGCCCCCAGGTTAAATCCCTGGTACAAACAAAAGAAAGAAAAGTATTTCCTTCCAGGCTGATGGTATCTATAGTTAAGAGTCCCTTTTGGAAATATTGATTTCTAGAGAAACAATGCAATTTCTAGGAATTTCTTTTTTCTTTTCTTCAATTTATGGTATTGTTTTAATTTCCTTTTTTGGTCAACTTATCTTGTTTAAAAAAAAGAAAAAGAAAAAAAGCTTCCATGTCAGAGAAAGGAGAACAATGTGTGTACCTTCAGTATGTACTGAATAAGTTTGTCTTTCCAGTATTATTCTGCATCCATGTCTAATGGATCTGTGAAATTCCACAGCAATTTCTAAGGTTGGAAATGTTATTGAGAATAAGAGGTGGAAAAGCACTGAAAACGCTAGATAGAAAAATGCTGATTAGCAGGAGCTTATACCTTTGTCTTCAAATGTTATAAGGAGTTAAGTTTCCCATCTTTTTTTTTGTGTGTGTGGTACCGGGGATTGAACTCAGGGGCACTCGACCACTGGGTCACATCCCCAGCCCTTTTGTGTATTTTATTTGGAGACAGGGTCTCACTGAGTTGCTAAGTGCCTCGCCATTGCTGAGGCAGGCTTTGAACTCGCGATCCTCCTGCCTCAGCCTCCCAAAGTGCTGGGATTACAGGCGTGCGCCACCGCGCCCGGCTGTTTCCCATCTTAACTGAGTTATAAAACAATGTAGAAAGCTGTGTCTTGTCCAGGTAGCCAAGGGGGTTCTTAAGAAACTCATCTGCAGTTATTGTTTTGTTTATTTGTTTTAAAGACTGCTTCTGCAATTGTGACCTAACCAATTTTATTGGTCCTTTTATAAACCAGAAGCTTACCTTGTGAGAGTTCTGTAAGTCTGGGCAGGCTACATGGTCCTGTTTCTGGCTCAGAGGGTAGGAGTGAAGAATAGGGAGATGTTCTTCGCCTTATAATTTTGGTCTTTGCCAGTTGCTGTCTATTTCAGAGCACATTAACCCTAAGGCTATTGCCACTCAGACTGATGGCCATAGCCATTTCTCTTTGAGTCACTTGAAACACAGAATGCTATGGAATTCCATGTTTGGGTTGACTTGACAGGGTACAGGGCAGAGTGGAATTTTTAAATATTCTTAGCTGATAATAACCTTTCTTTTCATGGCTATTAAACACGAATAAACTTTTTCCCAAATAATTTAATGGTGGACTATAACAACTTGCATATAAAAATGGACATAAAATATTAACTGTACAGTTTAATGAAATATTGAATATTTGGGGAAATTTCAAGTAATCATGTAAATCTCCTTAAAGCCTCACTTCCATCAGCCTCTTTAGCTAGGCTCTACCTCTTTTCTGCTCTGATGTCACCTTCTCTAAACTTCTATTATAGTGCTGTTATTGTAATGATTTGCCTACTTTTTTACCCAAGGTTAGATAAAGTAAGTTCCGTATGTTAGAATCTGCTTTTTTAATTTTCTTGTTCTTAGGATTTCACATTGCCCTGTACATGATAGCCATTCAATAAATGCTACCTGCTTGAATTAATTTTAGCTATTTAGATGCTTTGTTAATTCTCTCTTTAGCTGTTTTCATCTGTTTTGGTATGAGGTACAGTATAAACTAAAGCTAAATGCTTCATTTTATATGGAAGATCACGTCATTGTAGCAACTAACATTAATACATTGTGAGCAGATATTTGCACATATAGATTTAATTAAGACTAATATGTTTTTGAAAGAACTATGAACCAGATTAACAAGAAAGTTGCAGAGGCCAGAAACCTTGTTAGGTTCTCTGATATCCTTCCCAGCCTTCAAATATATATCCAGAGTCCAACCACTTTGTTCCAAGCAACTGTTCTTTCTGCTTTTATTTGTCTTCTACTCTCTGTGTTAGCACAGTAGCTAGATTAATCTTTTAAACTGTAATGATTTTTGCCTTCTGCTTAAACTCTCCAGTGACTTCTCATCTGAGATTTAAAGCTCAAGTACTTAAGACCCTGGAAGATCTCCCTTACCTCTCTGACTTTAGTTTCCATTAACTCCACTCATTTTATTCCAGCCACATTCATTTCTTACCATTCTTCAAATCATCAAGTTTACTCCAATCTTAACTTTTGCATTGACTTTTCCTCCAGATACCTGTAAAGTTTGTTTCCGTGTTTTTGTCAAATATTTGGTCAAATATCACCTTCTTGGTGTGCCTTACTCTGGCTGCCTAATAGGAAATAGTACCCACTCCCACTTCTTAACTTTCTCTAGGTCCCTCTCTTTACCATTTGACACCTTCCATATTGTTTGTCTTTGCCACAGTATTAGAATAATGTAAACAATTTGAGTGATGGGTTAGGGGAGATTGAGAGAGAGGTTTTATTCTCTTTTGCATCCCCAGCACCTAAAAAATATTGATGAATGGAACTGTGTTTTACTTAAATACAAGAAAATGTGGACAAATTATATTATTCAAACTTAAGAAAACTTGTGCATAGCAGAAAAAAAAAACAGTGAAGACACAACCTATAGTATGTGAGAAAATACTGGCAAGCTGTTCATTTAACAGGAGATTAATATCCAGAGTATATAAGAAATTAAGCAACAGCCCCATCCCAGGGGAAAAAAATGGATAGGCATTTCTCAAAAGAAGAGATACAAAAGGCCAACAACTTGTATCATCACAACACAGAATGGCTTTTATGAACAAGACAAAAACTTGCTGGATGCAGTGGTGCATGCCTGTGACCCCAGTGGCCCCAGGAGGATGAGGCAGGAGGATCACAAGTTTACAGCCAGCCTCAGCAATTTAGCAAGGCCCTAAGCAACTTAGTGAGACCCTTTTCTGAAATAAAAAGGAATGGGAATTGTGGCTCAGTGGTTAAGTAACCCTGGGTTCAATCATTGGTACCTTAACAAAACAAAACAAAAAAATAATACTGGCAAGGATACAGAGATAGGGGAACTCTAATGCACTATTTGGTGGGAATGTAAACTGATAACAGGTTTTATGGAAAACAGTACAGAAGTCCTCTGAAAACTAGAGTTAGAACTGCTGTATGACCTGGTAATCCCACTTTTCCATCCCCTGTATTTTGTTTCCCCAACCTCTGTAAATTTGAGGCAGTAAGGTTACTGAAGTTGTGGCCCATAATATGTCTTATTCATATACCCTGCACTATACTGGGGCTTGAACCCATGAGTGCTATATCACTGAGCTATACTCTTAGCTTCCTTTTAATTTTATTTGAGATTGTTTTCCCTAAATTGTCTGGGCTGCCCTTAAACCTATCTAGGATAAACATTTCATCTTTTTACATCTCCTTTTTTTGGTACCAAGGATTGAACTCAGGGGCACTTGACAACTGGGCAACATCCCCAGCCCTTTTTTGTATTTTATTTAGAGACAGGGTCTCACTGAGTTGCTAAGTGCCTTGCCATTACTGAGGCTGACTTTGAACTTGCTATCCTCCTGCCTCAGCCTCTCAAGTGCTGGGATTATAGTACACCACCGCGCTCGGCTCAGAAATATTTTGAGTTTAAAAAGATCCCAGGGATGGGTCAGTCTGGTTCATTTGCTCATAAGAGCCTATATATCTCAGTGTCCTAGGGAACTCAAACTAATATAGTCAAAATCTTTAGGACTTTAAAAAAAAAAAAAAATCTGTATTTTAGGCTTTTCTCTGAGGGATTCTGCTGGAGAACTATGGCTGATCAGGTCTAGAAGTCTAGTATGTATTTTCATACATTACTGGGGACTGAATCTGGCACATGCTAGGCAAATGTTGAACCATTGAGCTACATCACCATCCCTTTTTAAATTTTATTTTGAACTTAAAATCTTCTTGCTTCAACCTCCCAAATGGGATTACGGGAATGTGTCACCCCACCTGCTGGAAAGAGGTTTTATGTGGAATATTTGACCCTGCCCATATGTGTTTGATATATTCCCAAGGTGATTCTAATAGAAAATATTTATTATTAAGAGCTGCCTTTTTTTTTTTTTTTTTTTTTTTTTTGCACCAGGGATTGAATGCAGTGGTGCTTAACCACTGATCCACATCCCCAGCCCTTCTTTTATTTTGAGACAGGATAGTGCTAAATTGCCTAGGGCCTCACTAAATTGCTGAGGCAGGCTTTGAAAACTCCCTATCCACCTGCCTCAGCCTCCTGAGCTGCTGGGATTATAGGTGTGTGTTACCATGTCCATCTCTAATAAGAGCCTCTTAATCTGGTTTGATCTGAATTTGAAATTGTCAAACGGGAACTTACTCTGAGGTATTATCTATGCTGGGTGCCAATGGGACTTTTTTTTTTAAGTTTTTGATTTCTAATTGCAGGGACTCCTCCACTTTTGTTTCACTCCATTATTCTCTAATACAGTTGTTTGAGCTCATAGTTGACAGTTGTAGTACATTTAGTGTGGTAATCCTCCAGCCACATTTATGATCAAGTTAACTAGAAACACTGCATTGCTGCTTATGTTGTACATAAGTACAGCCCAGTTGGTAATATATAATAAAGTACTATAAAATGCCATTCTCTGAATAAAAGATGAATTGACGTGCCATGTAAATCAGAACATTAAGGTAGAGTAGTGGGGAAGCCTTCATCTGCTGCCTTGCTGAATACCCTGCTACTCCTAGGCTTTTTGTTCTTCCATTAAGAAGCAAATTTTCAGTTGAAGTATTTCAATAAAATTGACACAGGTGTATTAAAGTAGTTTGGAAATCAATATAGAGCTTATTATTTTTATAAAAACTCTAGAAACATGTATTTCAAAGTTACCATTAGTAGTATATTCTTTGCTTTATTGATGAGTTGCTTTTTTACAGTGCTAGAGATTGAACCCAGAGGTGCTTTACTACCGAGCTACATCCCTAACATTTGTATTTTACTCTTCAGACAGTCTCACTAAGTTGCAAAAGCTAGCCTTGAATTTGCCCGTCCTCCTGCCTCAGCCTCCCTCCGTCACTGAGAATATAGGCATGTACCACCATGCCTGGCTCAACTAAAGTTTTTTAGGTATTCCATAAATGGTACAATGGGACATAATGGGTTACATAACTCTTTTGGAGCAAGGCAGCTTACATACCTGTAATCCCAGTGGTTTCAGAAACTGAGACAGGAGATTCACAAGTTATGGGACCCTTTATCAAAAATAAAAAGATCTGGGATTGTAGCTCATTGGTAGAGTGCCCTGGGTTCAGTCAAAAATAAACAGTGGGCTGGGGTTGTGGCTCAGCGGCAGAGCGCTTGCCTCGCACGTGCACGGCCCGGGTTTGATCCTCAGCACCACATAAACATAAATGGATTGCATTGTGTACAACTAAAGTAAATAAAGAAATATTTTTTAAAAAATAAGAAACAAAAAAAAACAAACAGTGCTCCTGCTGGTATAGTTTATTTCTGAAAAATAGAACACAGGAAGAGGCTTCTGGTAAACCAGTCTCCTGATTCTAACCCTTTTGTGTTATTTATTTCACTTAGGGCTGTTTATCTCTTCTCTGTCCCACAGGGGTTGATAGTTCTTGGGGAGGCACCTCCACCAGAACATACGGCAGACTTACTGCTTCCACTTAGTTCTGAGGTGAAGACAGATCATGGGACTGATAAATTGGTAAGTATAAAATAAAGGAAAGGGGAAACGAGTGAGAATTCAGGGTGTAACTTCAGCACACAGTTTATTCTCTATAATTAGAATGTTCACATTGGCTAAAAGAAGGAAACTATCCCCTTTTATCACTTTGGGCATTTTGAGATCTGAATTCCTAAATTGGGCAACATAGGAACCCTCTTGCTGTGTAGCTGACCTTAGAATTTAAAGGCAGCTTCTAACCCTCAAGAAACCACAGCCAGAGCAAATATGAATTTTTGGAATGTTGTTTGAAATCAGTAGACGTGACTATAGCCATGACACTTTTGAGAGGTAAGGTAAACCTTTTTGGCTAACTATAATATATATATCATCTTTTCACTAAAAGTTTGGACTAAAGGTTAAACTCTCAAAAACATTTAAAATGCTGTCTGTGGGTGATTCTTATTTTATAATGAGGATAAAACTGTCATCTTCCATAATCTTCCATATCCTTAGAACCTAGATCGAATCTCCTGCTTCTATTCTTTCCCTTTCCCTATCAAAAATTTCTTCTCTTTCTGAATTCTAGGAGTGCTCATTTATTTATTATACTTTTTAATTTTCCCTAAAAGCTAACTGGCTTTTATGAATATTAGTATTTCTTGATGTGAGCTCAACAACTGAGTTTGAAATTCCAGTAATTATTCATTTCGATTATGCTTCTTGGTAGTAAACAGTATTGACCCCAAGGGTTACTAGCAGTCTCCTTATATCTGAAACTCAGTGAAGCACGTTATCTTTTATATTTATCACTGTTAGCAGGAACTCATAAAATACAATGAAAATTAACTTTTCTTCTAAGAAAGGTAGAGATGTTTGGGTTTTGGAAAGGTCTTTTACACAGTTTTGAATGCCAGCTGCTATCGCTATGGATAAACATGACAACATTAAGAGATTGCAAGTTCTTAACTGGGGAGAGTAGTTTTGAATAAAGAGCAGAATGCCAAATTATGCCACTGTTCAGATCTGTAATGTGAGTTAATTATATGCTATCAATAGAATTTTTTAAGTGACTTATGAAACTGTTTGGTGATTATTCCAGCCAAGGTAAGTATAACTCAGTGAGCGAAGAAACCTGGATAAATTGAGAGGTCAGCTGGTGATAATAAAGAGGCACAGAAAACTTGAGGCATATTTGATTGGGAATAAGTCCTTTATAAACATTTATATAAATATGTTGTGTCTTCAATAAAATGCAAGCCAGTTTTTGCAAGAAATTCTACAATAAGCATCCAACTTAAAGTATCTGGGCCCTAATCACTTGTAAATAGTAGATAAAACAAAACATGGGCTTGTTGAATAATGTTCCAGTGTTAACACTGGAAGAACACATAGCCAATCTTTTTGCCTTATTTTCAAACTGAATGATTTTTTTTTTTTTTTTTAAACAGAATCAATACCTATATTTGTGGGTCTTAAACACAGTACAGATATTACTGAAACTTCAGTTATTCTAAAGGGCCCTTTTCTGTGATGAAAAACTAGGTGAAGCTAGAGACTAGGTGATCCTCTGTTGAGCCATGGAGCAAAGCAAGAAGTATTCCTTGAGATAGGAGATGACTTTGTGTTGGGAGAAGAAAGTAAGGAACTCCTAAAAATTTCCTCTTCCCCCTTCTGGGGGTTTGTACAATCTTACTGCTCAGACAGTTGGAAAGGTAAGACTCATTGAAGAGTGACAGTGAAGGCCTATGGCTTTGTTGCTGCCAATAAAGTCTTCTGTGTACAAATAAATAGCTGATGTGAAGTAAGGCTCTTTTTGTACAAAGAAGGTGTACCCCTGGAGAGAGTTGAAAAAGCTGTTGAGCTTTGTTCTCCAGTGTTCAGAAACATTCCCTTTGTCTTTCCTCCCCTCCTCCTTCATTCCCTTGAAAAGCAAACCATTTCCACCCATGTAAGAAAAAGTAGTGAATAACCAGAGAAGAGCTAACTTGAAACTTACTTATGCTAATACTAAGTGAAGAAAGTAATTTAAAATTATTCAAGAAAGTCATCAAAATTTCAGAAGTATTTATGGATTGATTGATTGATTGATTGATTGACTTGATTTTTTTTTTTTTTTTTTTTTTTTTTGGTACTGGGAGTTGAACTCAGGGGCACTCAGCCTCCCAAGTGCTGGGATTACAGGCGTGCGCCACTGTGCCCAGCTTCTGGACAAAAAGTACTTCCAGGAAGAAGTGAAGGCCTTTTTGGTCCTGTATCACAGAGTTTCCAGCATTCCACCAGAGCCACACACAGTATTGTTGTCTTGTATTTGTTGGAGGATGAAATTCAGAGCTGGCCAATAGGTAGAATTTAAGGGAGTAGCAAAGAGGGAGCTACAGGGTATAGGACTTAGGCCCACAGTCTGTATATATCCCTTCAAATCTTGATCTAACCTTGAATTGTCCATGTTCAGATCAGATTTTTTTGTATATGGTCTAGTAGAAAGCAACAGTTGGAAGACAGAAAGAGTTTAACAGAGATGGTTGTCTTTACTCATTGTGGGGAACGCAGAATTTGCAGTTTGGATCTCACTTGAGATTTGGCAAAGCACGTTGGACTTCACATTGAAAACCTGGGGTGCTCACACTTTGAGTTAAAGAATGTTTCACCAGACTAAGTAATTCACTGTAGGATTAAGGAGAAAACCAAAATAAAGTATGCTTCAGTATGTTTCTTTGAAGTGAGTTGAAGCCAGAGTCTATATAATGTACAATAAAAATTATTATACCTAGGAATAAACAGTAAAACACGATTCTTAGTTATGAAGGAAAAAAAAAAGAGAAAATGGGACTGACATATTTTCAGAAAAAAAATCACTTTGTTTAAATTTAAAAAGTCAATTTACAGATAGTAAAAAGAATTCTTTGGAGACTAGTACACTTGAGAACTACTTTGTAGTGAGAGCTGTGACAATCAAAGGTAAAGACAGTCTTAAAAGTAGCCAGAGGAAAAAGGTAAATTCCACACTATATACAGCATTGATGCTCAGGATGGGTGATGTCTTATTACTAAAAATGGAGGCCAAAGCCGGGCGCGGGACGCATGCCTGTAATCCCAGCACTTGGGAGGCTGAGGCAGGAGGATCACAAGTTCAAAGCCAGCCTTAGCAATGGCGAGGCACTTAGCAATTCAGTGAAACCCTGTCTCTAATAAAATACAAAAAATGGCTGGGGATGTGGCCCAGTGGTCTAGTGCTCCTGAGTTCAATCCCCGGTACAAAAAAAAAAAAAAAGGAGGCCAAAAAAATAATGGGATTAGATAAAATGCTGGGAGAGGGAGGCTCAATGGCAGCATAAATAAAGTGTTCAATTTTTTTAAGATATTACCAAAACTGTCAGAAATGCAGCCATCCCTTGGTATTCCCAGGGTATTGATACCAGTATCACCTCCCACATATGCCTTGCTAAGTTGCTAAAGTCTCCCACTTGTGATTCTCCTGCCTCAGCCTCTCAGGTAGTTGAGATTATGGGTGTGCAACACCACGTGTGGCTTCTCTTACTGATTTCTCATTTCATATTGTTCGAGGAAACTACTTTGTATGATCTCTTTAAAAAAAAAAAAAAAATCTATTGAAATGGGCACAGGGCATATGCCTCTAATCCCAGGGCTGGTGAGGCTGAGGATCACAAGTTCAAGGCCAGCCCCAGCAATTGGGCCCTAGGAAGCATAGCAGACCCTGATTCAAAATAAAAAATTCAAAGGGCTAGGGATGTAGCTTCACACTTGAGCATATGCCTAGCACATGTGAGGCCCTCAGTTTGATCCTCAGTAACACACACGATATATATTGAGATTAAGTTTGTCCCATGTACAAGTAAAGAGTATGTATGCTACACTCGTTGGGTCAAGTGTTCTGCCAGATTTAGTTGGCTTATTGTGTCAGTTCCTCTGTTTGCTTACTCATCTTCTGATTACCCATTCATTCATTATTGAGAGTGAATATTGAAATATAATTGATTATAGAATTATATTTACCTTTAGTACTGTCAGATTTTTCTTCATATATCTTAATCTTAATGGATATCATTACCCTAGATACATGTAGGAAAATGCGAATGGTGTGACTCTACTTTGTGTACAACCAAGAAATGAAAAATTGTGCTGCATTTGTATACTATGAAATGCATTCTGCTGTCATGTATAACAAATTAGAATAAATAAATTAAGTATAAAATATATATCTTTTTTTTTTAAATATTTATTTATTTGCTTTAGTTGTACACAATGCAATGCATTTATGTTTACGTGGTGCTGAGGATTGAACCCGGGCCGCACACGTGCAAGGCGAGCGCTCTGCCACTGAGCCACAACCCCAGCCCAAAAATATATATCTTAATCTTCTGTCATTATTAGGTTGTCAGATGTTGAATAAGAAACATTCTTCATTTTAATGAATTCAAAAGTTCAGGAATATCTTTTCTCTCAGTATATGCACGTACAGTGTGTATATATACACATATATATGAAGTCTTATGTTAAACTTTAAATAAGAATATTGAATTTTATAAATCTTTGGTCCTGTCATAAAAATTTAAATGAAATATAACAAAATCAGTTTTTTGCTTAATCTTTGTTTGTTTGAATATTTTACACAGAGGCAAGGCGTCAACTTCATAAATAGTTCTTAATGAAATCTCTTGTATGTGTAGAAATTTGGTGCTGCCTTCTCCATTTATAATAGTCTGCTTTTTCTTGGAGTATAGGTAGGGAATGGATTAGGTTTTTCTGAAAGCAATAAAAATTAGTATGACAGTGTTTGAAATAGCATGATGAGTGTGTACTACATTATTGATACTTATCCTAAAATAGAAAACCTCTTTAAACCCTAACTCTCCTCATTTTCCTCTCAGAATTCTCTAGAAATTTTGAGCCTCGTTCTTATTTGTGATAATAATTTTCAAATAAGTTTATTATTTTGTTTGCTTTAGGATTTCTAGACTGGCATAGAACTCCTGGCTTCAGGCATCTTCACTCCTCAGTAGGTAGAACTATAGGTGCATATCACCATGCCAACTTGATACTTGTAAAAGTGATTTTAGACTTACTAAGACATTTCAAAGTTGTACACAATCTCCACATACCCTTTACCCAGCTTCATCTAAAATTAACATTGACATAAAACTAGACATTTTACTGGAATTTCACTAGTTGTTTTACTAACATTTGTTTTGTTTATCCAGAATCTCACTTTATATATATATTTTTTTTAAATATTTCTTTATTTGCTTTAGTTGTACACAGTTTATTTGTATGTGGTGCTGAGGATCGAACCCGGGCCACGCACGTTCTAGGCGAGCGCTCTACCGCTGAGCCACAATCCCAGCCCTCACTTTATATTTAATTGTCATATCTCTTTTAATCTCTCTCTCTCTCTCTCTCTCTCTCTTTTAGTTGTAGATGGACACACAATCTTTTTATTTATTTGTATGTGGTGCTGCAGATCGAACCCAGTGCCTCACACATGTGAGGCAAGCACTTTACCACTGAGCTATAGTCCCAGCCCTCCTTTAATCTTTTTAAGTGTCCTCCAGTCCATGGGAGTTTTTCAGATTTTGTCTTTCATGACCTTTACTCAAGGTAACTGGCCAGTTAATTTTGTAGTGTTCCTCAAATTGGAGTTGCCTGGTGTCTTCTCATTCTTAAAGGTAATGCATTTTCCACAGACTGTTATAGAAGTGATACTAAGCTCTTGGGAGAATTTTATCAGGTTTTATGGTGTTGATGTATCTTTGTACTGATGATGATACATTTGTTCACTTGGTTAAGATAGTACTTGCTGTTCGTGGTGGTAGTTGCTTGTAATCCCTGCAACTCAGGAGGCTGAGCAAGAGGATGGCTGAAACCAACCTCAGAAACTTAGTGAGGCCCTGTCTCAATAAAAAATAAAAAGGGCTGGACAAATGACCGGTGGTAAAGCACCTCTGGATCCAATCCCAAGTATTTCGGGGAGGGGGGGGGTTGCTGTAAAGTTATTCATTATGAGGGTAAAAATACTATCTGCAAATACTGTCACCCACAATTTTATCATCTATTAAGTGGCTTTTTTCTTACAATGATTTTTGCTGTGTTATGTATTGAATGGTGATTTTTCTGGCTTTTTTTTTTTTTTTAACATTTATTAATTATAATTCTGTTAGGAAGAATTGTCCTTTCTCTCCATTTATTCATTCATTCAGTTTAGTTCAGAATGGATCCATGCATACTAATGTTATTCTGTGGGTTATAATCTGTTACTATTATTATCCAGTTTTTTCCACTTATCTGTTGTCAGCATTGGGAGCTCCTTTAGATTGTCTCCTGTGTTCTTTCAACATGTTCCCCTCATCTTTTGAGTATTTACTTTCTGGCACTAGAAGATGTTCCAGCTTCATTTTATAGTTTGTCCACTTAATTTTTTTTAAATTTTAACCGGGGATTGAACTCCAGCAGCTCAAGGCACTCGATCACTGGGCCATATCCCCAGCCCTTTTTTGTATTTTTATTTAGAGACAGGGTCTCACTGAGTTGCTAAGTGCCTCGCCATTGCTGAGGCTGGCTTTGAACTTGAGATCTTCCTGCCTCGGCCTCCCAAGTGCTAAGATTAGAGGCGTGCGCCACTGGGCCCGGCAATTTTTGGTTCTTTTTGAGAGCACTGTTATGAACCAAGATCTGGTTCTAATTGTACTTGTTGCTACTTCTGTCATTGCTGGTAGAATTTCTCAACAGAAAATAAACTAGGATATATGTGTATGCTCATATATCTTGCACACATCTCTATTTTATTTATCTAACATCTGTGTATGAGTTTATAGCAATTCAACAGTCTCCCAGCCCCCTTATAATCACTGGTTCAGTTCCAATACATAGTTTCATAATTGTCATCTCATACCTCTGTGAGAAATAAGTTTAACTGGAGTATAATATTTGTGTACAATGTTAGCTTTATCATATATAGTTTGAAAACACTGTTTTTCTGAGTTTGGTTCTTTTTATGTAGTTGACACTGTTTTATAGTAAGGGTTGGGTTCACTTTTAGCTACAGAATTCAATTCTAGTCCCATTCTCACACACAAAGAAAATAGTTGAAGCTGGGTGCGGTGGCACACGCCTGTAATCCCAGCACTTGGGAGGCTGAGGCAGGAGGATCAAGAGTTGAAAGCCAGCCTCAGCAATTGTGAGGCACTTAGCAACTCAGTGAGACCCTGTCTCTAATAAAATACAAAAACGGGCTGGGGATGTGGCCCAGTGGTCGAGTGCCCCTGAGTTCAATCTGTAGTACAAAAAATAAAAACAAAGAATTCAAGATATCCTAATTTTTAGCTCATTTGGTAGACTATAATCTGACAAACACAATACAGATGGAGCTACCTGTGTCTGTTGCCGCTGACATAAACTAAGACTGCAGTAAATTAGCAGTAGAGACAAAAGAAAGTGGTCATTGCCAGGCACAGTGGTACACACCTGTAATCCCAGCAGCTCAGGATCCTTGGCTGAAGCAGGAGGATCAGAGTTAAAAGCCAGCCTCAGCAATGACAAGGTACTTAGCAACTCAGTGAGACCCTGTCTCTAAATAAAAATACAAAAAAGGGCTGGGGATGTGGCCCAGTGGTCGAGTGCCCCTGAGTTCAATCCCAGTACCGAAAAAGAAAAAAGAAAGACAATAGTTGATTTGGGTTTTTGTTTTTTGTCTGTGTAACATTACTGTAGTTATTAAAGATACACAAAAAAAGTATTCCCATTTTTCTGTTTCCATTTTTCCTTTTTTAATATAATTTCTCAGTAGGTAAACAATTTCATTAGTGTTTGGATTATTATTCTTGTACTTCTTATGCACAAATGAGCAGAGACGTGTATGTTTTCTTATATTTCCATCATTGGTAAATATTTCTTTTAATGACTAGATTTGAAATTGAGGAGTGATTTTTTTTTTTTTAAGCAGAAGTATTGCCTCTATAGCTATTGACAAGCAACATCATTATTATTTATCATTGTTTTTTGTTAGTGTCTATTTGTAAGATGAGCCTTGTACTTTTTCCTTACTCATCCTACTTTACAGAAGTAATGGGAAAAAGAATTGAACTATTAAGTGAAGGACTGATGTTTTTTCTCAGAGGAAAGGCATGCTAAAAATGTGAGCATTGTCATTTTTTAATAGTCCAAGATATATTCCTTGTACCATTGGTTAAGTAGGAAACACTTTCTTTTCCTTGAAGTTTTGCAGTCACCAGCATTGATGAGTGGTGCTTTGGCCTGACAAGGGTTTGGAGGCAGAGAGTAAAGAGATGGATGCTGAATAGAAAATGCTGGATCCACAGTATTAAATACTGACTAATTAGCCTTTTAAATAGGGCTTTAGATAACTTGAATAATGAAGATTTATAAGACTGTGATTATAATTGCTGTGTTTGTTTAGATGTTATGTGCAAGTTTTCAGCAATGTTAGTAAGTATAAATCTTAGGTTCAGACCATTGAACTTGTAAACAGCATTGTGTTTGTTGAAATAAAAAATAATTAGATGAGTGCCGAGGTTGTGGCTCAGTGGTAGAGCACTTGCCTAGCATGTGCAAAGCACTGGGTTCCATTCTCAGCATTATAAATAAATAAATAAATAAATTAATTAATTAATTAAATATCCATCAAAAATAAAATTAAAAAAAAAATAATTATAATAGAACTTCTCCTTTATCATCAACCTACAAACCTAGGAAAATGAGGCATATGGCCCCATTTTACATAAGGAGAAATTGGAGCCTAATAAGTAACTTGGTGGATGTGGAATTTTCAGAACCATGCACTCCAAATGTAGTACTATTATCTTGGCCATAGTGCTAGTTTATGGAAATGGTCTGTATGCTCTATGTAGGCCAGCAATAGTTTGGGTGATTTTTAAGCAAAACTATACTGAGTATCATTGAGATGGCATGCTTGAAATATGGAATAATTCCTACAGAGTCACTAATTTATTTTAAGCCAGGCATAAAAATTGAATTCCTATCACCTAGTTAACATTTTAATTTGATTTTGTTTGTCAGAAAGGAAATAAGGAACCAAAATCCAACTCTTAAATTTTCTCGCCAAACAAATCAATGCGTTTAAAACAAAATGGTATTTCAAGTAGGTGTGATATGATGTTAATTGAATAACAAAGTAAAAACTCACACATCTTGCAGGTAGAATTTAATTTTATTGTGCATTTTTAGTGTGTGCCTCCTTGTATTCACCCCTTTACTTTCTTTACTTTTTGGTTAAACAGCAAATCTAGTGGATACTGGTTCTCAGGCTCCACAAAAGCACACCCTTTGTAAAACCTTAATTTAATCTAGTTTTTCTTCAAGGGCTTTGTTACACTTAATTGGTCTAGCTAACAGGGTGGAGTGATGAATCAGACAGATATGAATTGCTGGGTTAATCGTCTTATGCCATATACCTGGTCCTTTGAGTCAAGAAAAATGTTCAATAACCCTCTTCTGACACCAAAAAGGTAATCTCCTGGGGCCCTGCTTTGAAGAGAAGGAGATTATAGAAAGCATTTTACCTACCACTTAAGCTTTTCTGCTCTTCTTTCTGGCTGTGGGATGCAGAAACCCTTAGGGTACTTCTGAACACATAAAATTCAGATAGAAGCTTTTATTGATAACCCCTATTCTCTGCTCAGGGCAATCATAGGTTCTTTCATCCTTTTTTCAGTTTCCTTTTGGAGGGGTAGGTAAGATAACTGAGTCATGCTTTAATTTTCTGAAAACACTATAATGATGTGAACCATCACAATAATTACTGATAAAGCCTAAATTATATGTGGATTTAACATTTCTTAAGTGTTTGTTAATATGTTCCCAACCTTTAAGACATCAGGATAGGTAATGTTCAGTTTCTTTTTCTGAATGGAACACTGAGATTAGGGTTAGTATTTTAAACCCTTTTGCATTTGAGAATGTGTGAATCTACTTGCTCAAATCCTGACCATTTATTAAAGTAGTTTTTTAGTTGTAGGTGGACAAAGTACCTTTATTTTATTTATTTAAATGTGGTGCTGAGGATTGAACCCAGTGACTCATATGTGCTAGGCGAGTGCTCTACCCCTGAGCCACAACACCAACCCAAATCCTGTGCTTTTGGGTCTTAGATTGATTACAGGATTTTCTTCTGAATATCCAGTGCTTCCTTGTGTGTCTGGGATTGGGGTCTTGGTAAAGTCCCTGTTTGATTATCTATGGTTTTGATCTCTATGTGTTTCCATATTCTTTTTTTTTTTTTTTTTTTTTTTTTTTTTTTTTTTTTTTTTTGCTTTGGTTGTACACAATGCGTCTATTTTTATGTGGTGCTGAGGATCGAACCTGGGCTGCGCACGTGCTAGGCGAGCGCTCTACCACTGAGCTGGATCCCCAGCCCATGTTTCTGTATTCTTAACATTTTCTGTGCTAAATAATATTTGCTGATTGGCTTCAATTTTGACTTGTGGATTATTACTCCCAGATAATTTAAGTTTCTCTATGAAAAATCAGTAAAAATCCCACTAATGATTAGTATGGCAGTCTGTGGTTGTAGCTCAGTGATAGAGTGCTTGCCTAGTGTGTGTGAGTCACTGGGTTCAATTCTCAGCACCACATATAAATAAATGAATAAAATAAAGGTCCATCAACATCTAAAAATTTTTTTAAAAAGATGAGTGGCATTTAAATGTATTTCTATAAAGATGAAAAATAAGGCTGTTTAGCAGTAGTTCACTATGAGTGATAACATTACTGCTAAGTGCTACTTAATTGGTTCTTCTGTAGAAAGATAAATTTGTTTTGAGATTAGATTTTGTTAAAGAATGGTAACATTTTATTCTGGCAGATATCCTTGCAGTTAAACTCTATATTCCTTGCCCCCCCCCCCAAAAAAAAAAAAAAAAACTGAAACAGAGGTTCACCTATTACTTAACATGGTGTCTTGTAGAATATGTAGATATATAAATCAGACCTCTGTCACAATTTAATGCTAAAAGCTATATTTTAAGTGAATTTAAAATTAATAGGCACTCTTCGTTTTGGAGTATTCCAGCAAAAAAATTGATAGCCACAGTATTTTTGTGTTGAAAGGAATCTTCTTCATATATATCATGCCAGAAGTTACACACCTGTTAGTTAATACCAACCTGAATCTTATTTTTTTTCTTATTTTGTAGTCCTTTTTATTATTTGTAGTCTTTATAACACTTTTATCATTATGTGTATAAATACATTTTAGTCACTACAATTGTATTCAAAATATTTTGCATTTACCCCATTTCCTAAAACAATTTATATTTTTACACAATTTTTTTTTTCTTCAAATACTCTTCTGGCATGAGGAGAAGAAATATATTTTATTCTTTTTGACATTTTGATTTGGCACTCCACAATGTATAATTATGCCTCAGATATTGAACATTTAGGTTATTGATATTATTGCTGTGACAATCTTTGTAAATGTGATTTTTAAGCGATGTTTGTTATTTCCTTTAGGATAGATTTTTAAGATTGGTCAAAATATTTTGTCAGAAGATATGAATATCTTTATAGTTCTTGTTGTTTAATACCATCTTGCTTTCCAAGGAAAATCAAAACAGTTTAAGGCAATGAATCTGTTACCATAATTTTGACAGCATTGACTAATATAATTAAAACATTTGTGATACCTTAGTAGATGTTCAGGGTATCTAACAAGGAAAACATTTCACCAGTGTTCACTCTTTGTAGTATACTTACATGACTAGTCAGTGATGCTTAGAAGAAGGGGAGCGGGATTTCAACCTCAAAATATTGACCTTAAAATGCAACGGTAGCAGTTACAGGAAGGAGAACTTCAGAACATCCCAAAGCCAGATCAAATGTAAGGAGATAAAGACAACAACTTTTCTGAGATATTCACCAACCCCAGAACCAATGGATAGCTACATTTGTGGCTGTATTAGCTATACCTTAAAGATGACTTGTGACTGATACTCATAACTGCCCCTGATTTTTTTGAATATTGAAATTAAAAACCTTTCCATAATTCTTACACATCTACCTTATTTCAGCTTATATTCTAAGCATATTTGATTTATGTAGTCTGAAGTCAGTACTTCAGACTATATGAGATTTTATCTGGCAGTTAGATTCATTAGAAATATTGATTTTGTTTTCTGCAAAAGAATAATCATATACACACATATATATTATGTACATATACACACAAAAAATGCAATTTGTAACTACATTTAAATTTTCTCCTAGTTGCCTTGATACTGACATTATTGTATACTTTTGATCCTTAGTAGAAGGTTCACGTTACTGTGTAATTGTTTTCGCTATAGTTCTCTTCCACAGAATTGTTAGGAGATCCCATTTCCCTGTCAGTAGGCCTTTACTACTTTCAATCTGATAAATATTTGCGTTCCTCATTCTTCTTTCTTTCAAAGCAAAAGCTAATTTCCCCTCAGTTATATGAGTTTCATTTAACTTTTCAAGTTGTTCATGAGAAATATTAGGTGCTTATTATAAATGAAATGGTGCTGCTTTTCAGGTAGGGGTGTTGTTGGGTAAATGTTAATGTGTATTTTATTTTTCTTATTATTCAGATTGAATCTGTTTCTCAGCCACTGGAAAACCATGGTGCCCCTGTTGGTCCTATTTCTGAGTCATTATCTACCAAATCATGTGGAGCACTGAGACCTGTCAATGGAGTTATTAACACGTACGTTTTATCCCTTGTAGTTGTTATACTTAGTAGGCTTGTAAAAGATGCGTTTGGACTTCTTTGTTTTCTCTAGCCAATATTGATCCTGATTTAAAGAAGCAGAAGCTTTATCATGGATCAATATTTTGCATGCTTCCTACTATACCAATATATTCACGTATTTCTCTCTTATCTGCCATCGCCTAAAAGGGGCTGGTGATGGAGAAGAAATAAGATAGTGTACAGTTATTGTACATCATTATTATTGGTCCCAATTCTTAAAGGAATTCCTCAAGGAAGTTTACATAAATACCTCTGTGGTAGAACAGGTTAAATCTATGTTTGTAAATCTGTGTAAATGAAGGTTCACAGAACCCTAAACAAGTGAACATTATGAATCCCTATAATTGAAGATTCACAGGTATGCTGATTCGAAGGCAGCTCATTAATATTTGCAGAGTTCCATCATTTTTTTATCAATTATAATTATCAAGACTTTTTAGTCATGTTTGTGTTGTAGAAGAAAACCTAATCACAGGAACTTAAGATTGCTTACTGACATTTGCACTTTTCAGACATAATAGAATTAATGTACACCAAGAACCTTATGAATAAGCACAGATACAGCAACATACTTAGATTAGTGGACCTTATTCAGAAATGACCTGCTTCTGCTGTAGAACACTTGTTTATGTCTGTGAGCATTTGCTAGAAGAGATTAAACCAGTTATCAGAGGCTTTGTTTCCCACGTTTTCTAAAAAGTGAATACTTTTCTTTCCCTTGTGTAGTCTTCAGCCTGTCTTGGCAGACCATATTCCAGGTGACAGCTCAGATGCTGAGGAACAATTACATAAAAAGCAACGACTGAATCTAATTTCTTCATCATCTGATGGTACCTGTGTGGCAGCCCGGACACGTCCTGTACTGAGCTGTAAGAAGCGGAGGCTTGTTCGACCCAATAGCATCGTTCCTCTTTCTAAGAAGGTCAGTACCAGTGAGATTTGGTTATTGTCAGTGAGCTAGGTGCTAAGAGGGATTAACTAATCTTGTGCCACCTTTGGTTTGCTTAAGTGTTTTCCAAACTTGGCTAACAACCAAGGTTTTCTAGAGAGCTTTTTAAAAAAATACTAGGTTCCTGGGTCTTGTTTTCTACAGATTCTGATTCAATTGCTCTGGACTGAGGCTGAAAATCATGTTTTCAAAAACCAAAACATTCCTAGGTGATTGATTCTTTAGCCAGATTTGGAAATTAGTGGTTTCAGTCTTATAGTAGAAATGGGAAAGACTGAAAGTTTAGGTGCTGTCATCAGTGCTTTGAAAGAAAGTATATTTTCTCACCTGCACCATTTTCACTGAAAATTACAGTGTTGAATGCTTTGTCTTTAAAGATATGAAGAAAATGAAGATTAATTCACAACTTCAGGAGATTTTTTATTACTGATTCTTCAGTTAGCAAAGCTTCATTATTCTTAAACTAATAAAATAATACTTCAGTAAAATTGGTACCATGCAGCGGCCAAGAACATTGACTTCAAGGATGATACACTTTAGTTTGAATTATGGTACTGCCACCTAGTAGTTTGGAAGGTGTTAACACCCCTCACCCTTCCTTTTTCCCAAAGCCTAAGAAAACTCATAGGATTGTTTGGCGATTGATTGATGTGTGTAACATGCTTACCAGGGTGTCTGGCTGATAAGTTCCTGGTACAGAAATAGTTGTTATTTTATCACTTTTGATTTTGTTCATTCACTCATTCTCTGTGTATTTATTGAGCTTCTACGATGAGCTAGATCTTTTCTAAGTATTGGGAATATGACACTATTTAAATAAAAACATAAACATATTTACTCTCATGAAACATCAATAAATGAACTATATAATATGGCATATAGCATTAAATAGTGGGGCAAAAAATGCAACAGAGGGAATTGGCGAATGCGGGGAAGCTCAGATAAAGAAGATGTATGGAGATTAGGTCTTAAGAAGGTACAAGACACAGAGCTATGAAAGATGATGAAGAAAGGGCTCAAAAGAAGTGACTGTTAAAGCAAAAAGAAAACCAAGACAGCATGGTGGGGAAAGGAAGAAAGTGTTTCAGAGAGGAAAGTAGTGACCATGTGAGTCAGATGCTATAGACAGTTCAAGTAATAAAAAGACTGACAGGGCCAAAGACATTTTGGTGACCTTGATGAGCAGTTTTGGTAGAGGGAGAAAAGGAGTGAAAACCTGTTTTGAGTGGGTTCAGGAAAGAATGGGACAAAAAGAATTGAGGGAACCGTTATAGAAAGTGCTTTCAAAGAATGTTGCCATAAAGGAGAGAGCAGAGAAGTAGCCTGTTTGACTGAAGAAGAATCTTTCTTACGGGGGAGCTATTGTAGCTTATTGGCTGAGGACAGAGGTAGGGGAGTGAGAGACAGTTACTGGAATCATTAATATTTGGACAGTGAATTTTCAGTACTTGGTTTGCTTTGAGTTTGTAGGCAGGAAAGTATTATGAGAATTGTCTATCTGCCAGTATATTTCTCTCCAGTCTTTTCATCAAACTATACTTGAAATACCAAAATAGAAAAGAATGGAATATTTGTCAAAATTTTTATATTGACATTTGAGTCTCTTGATTTTTTTTTAATTCATATTCTTAAATCTGAATGGTTTTCTGAGAGATTAAAGAGCTAATAACAAGAAAGCAAAAAGGGGGGAAAATTGTACATTACTGTCAAATGTTAGGAAAGTGGCTTTTTGTCTTGTACTTTGCTTTTAACACAGAATGCTTTCTCTCATATGTATAACCTCATGAAAAATGGTGTCTTTCTTTCCTCTGTTTCGACAATTTGCCAGTCATGGTATCATGACATCTAGGGAATGTTTAAAAAATAAATCAATCACAAAACAAGGAGTGGATTTTTTAGACACCCCCCCCCCCCCATCGGAAAGTAACAGACCTGATTCAGGCTTAAGCTCATATACTTTTGAAGGTGCATAAAATTATTACTAAGAACAGTGGTACATGCCTATAATTAATTGGCTAGAGAATCACAGTTCAGGACCAGCTTCAGCAACTTGGAAAAGTCTTAACTTAGACTTTTTCTCAAAATAAAAATTTAAAAGGAGAGGGGTGTTGGTTATATGACTCGGTGCCCTGGGTTCAAGTCCCAGTACCCCCACCTAATGAATTTTAATAAAAAAAAAACAGTTGAGGCAAAAGGTGAGCCGGACGCGGTGGCACATGCCTGTAATCCCAGCACTTGGGAGGCTGAGGCAGGAGGATCGAGAGTTCAAAGCCAGCCTCAGCAATGGCGAAGCACTTAGCAACTCAGTGAGACCCTGTCTCTAATAAAATACAAAAAAGGGCTGGGGATGTGGCCCAGTGGTCAAGTGCCCCTGAGTTCAATCCCTGGCACAAAAATCAATCAATCAATTAATTAATCAATCAAAGAAATAAATTGACTTTAGTAGGTAAGCCATTTACTAGGTAAAGCAGAAAGGCTGAAGTTCTACCAAAATTGGTGATAAACACCATTCCCTGCCTTGGTTGCTTGCTGTGTCTCACATGGCTCCTTGCTTATGATGTACTCTCAATGATATCTGCTACCATCAGTGGAGCGGAACGTCGTCTTTCCTCATCTTGAGGTGCTGAGTTTGACATGCAAAAATTATTCACTAAAACTTTTGGTGAGCAAAACAAAGTCATAGATCCAGTTTTCTAATGGTAGAACTGGATAGCAAAGAAATTAACAGATTATTTTCCAATATTGATTAATACCATTGGGTTCACATTGATTTTGATAAGGTCTGCTTTCCATTTCTGAATTTAAAGGGATTCTGTTGAAATCATATACTTCTGGATTAATCCAAATTATGTGTGTAATTTCTTACCTGAAAAAAAGGTATGGCTATAGGATATTTTTAAAAATATGTTCACCAGGCATGGTGGCGCACGCCTGTAATCCCAGCACTTGAGAGGCTGAGGCAGGAGGATCACGAGTTCAAAGCCAGTCTCAGGCATGGCACTTAGCAACTCAGTGACACCCTGTCTCTGATAAAATACAAAAAAGGGCTGGGGATGTGGCCCAGTGGTTGAGTGCCCCTGAGTTCAATCCCCGGTACCCCCCCCCCCCCCCAAGAAAAAAAAGTTTTAATGTCAATATTACTGCCTCACCTACATTTAATTTTTTAAAAAGCCTTGAGTACCTGAACCGTTGATTTGAATGTTATTAGCCTCTAGTTTTTAAGGGTTATGATAGGTAACTATCATAACCTATTTTTTATTCGTTAAGTGGTATATGGACACGATACCTTTATTTATTTATTTATTTATTTATTTATTTATTTACTTTAGTTGTACACAATGCAATGCATTTATGTTTACGTGGTGCTGAGGATCGAACCTGGGCCGCGCACGTGCGAGGCAAGCGCTCTGCCACTGAGCCACAACCCCAGCCCCCTTTATTTATTTTTATGTGGTGCTGCAGATCGAATTCAGTACCTCACACATGCTAGGCAAGTGCTCCACTGCTAAGCTACAGTTACAGCCCCCATAACCTATTTTTTGAAAGATAAATCTGGAGATAATTTATTTGGGGAATGGATTGGCACAAAAGAGACTAGAGGCAGAAAGAGAGACTAACAGGTAGTAATCCTGAAGAAAATAATAGTCTAAGGACTCTGAAAATGGAATAGATTTTAAAGGCCATAGTAAGTAATATCAGTTGGGAGGACTGAGGGCTTTGAGAATGGGGGAAATGATTCTAACTTGTGTTGGAAGGAGCAAAGCTTATGGATTCTATGGGGTACTTTTCCTGTAGCACAGTTTCATTGTAATGTTAGGACATAATTATAGATTGCCTGTATTGCTATTTATTGTGTTTCATCACTTTAGGGGTCTAGAATGATAGATTTTAGCAATTAAGCCAATGAAGAAACAACTCAAATGAAAATTTCCTTGCCTGCTGTTTCTGTGAGATAGGTGCTTGTAACTTAATTAAACATTAGTTGAGATCATGAGATAGTAAAAATTTTTTAAATAAATTTAGCCCCCACATAGTGTTACTTCATATTTTTCAAGTAAAGTTATTTAATAAATTCAGTGAATTATGGTATGGACAGTATTTCAAGAAGGAAAGGGAAGCCAAGTGCAGCAGCACATGCCTGTAATCCCAATGACTCAGGATTCTTAGACAGGAAGATTTTGAGTTCAAGGACAGCCTCAGCAAATTGGCAAGACCCTACTTCAAAAAAAGTGGAGATGTAACACAGTGGTAAAGTGCCCCTGGGTTACATGTCCACTATCCTCCACCTCCAGAAAAGGGATAGAGAAGAATGTAGTTTTATTAGTAATTTATTAATAAATTGTTATTATATATCTTTTTATATATATACATGTATATATATATATATATATCCAGTAGAAGTCATAATGCCCAGTTTATTACTAGCATTACCCTATCAGCAGTTTTTTTTCTGTTTGATTTGTTCTTGCAAAGATCAGCTCCTTAGCTGTTAATTTCCTCCTGCCTTCATGTGTTATTAAATGCTTACTTTGTTTATTTTGGGGTTTTTTCCTTACATAATAACAAATCATTTATTTTTGCAGTTTCTTTTTGAGTGTGGTTTTGGGTAGTATTCCACAACCTTTGATGCAAGTATTCTTATTTTGGTTGGCTTAAAAACTAAAAACAATCATTTCTGCCATCATTTTTTGTTTAAGCCTTGCTTTTTCTTTGCCTTTATTTTATTCCTTTTCTGCTATTAGGTTAGTTGAATTTTATGTTCTTCTGCTTATACATTCTATTTGTGTTCGTTAAGGTAGTTATCCTTAACATGTGAAAAATGCATTTAAATACAGTACAAATTTGAATTAGTATCTCTAGTTGCTCTTGGAACATAGGGCTTTAAAATGTTGTTTTAACCACAGCACTGCAAAAATAAAAAAAACTTTTTTTTTTTTTTTTTTTTTTTTGTACCAGGGATTGAACTCTGGGGCACTTGACCACTGGGCCACATCCCCAGCCCTTTTTTGTAGGGGAGGCTGAGGCAGGAGAATCACAAGTTCAAAGCCGGCCTCAGCAATGGCGAGGCACTTAGCAACTCAGTGAGACCTTGTCTCTAATAAAATACAAAAAAGGGCTGGGGATGTGGCCCAGTGGTCAAGTGCCCCTGAGTTCAATCCCCGGTACCAAAAAACAACAACAACAACAACAACAACAAACTGATCTTGAGGGACTAGGGATGTGGCTCAGTGGTAGAGCACTTGACTAGCATGTGTGAGACACTAGGTTTGATCCTTAGAACCACATATAAATAAATGAATAAAATAAAGGTCCATCAACATCTAAAAAAAAAATTGGGGGGTGGGGAAACTGATCTTGATCCTTTTTGGTTCCTAAGTGTTGATTGGGTGTTCGTGCTATTTGAGATGTGCCTCACTCTACACCTTGTTTCAACACTAGCACATGCGTGTCTGACAAGTACAACTTGATCTGGCTCTCCTGTTATCTATAATTTGATATTTTAGTCATATTATTTTTAAATCCCCACCAAAGTAATTTATGTTTAAGTTCATACTTATTTACATTAGCCAGCACTTTACTATTCTTGCTCATGGTTACTTCTTGTATTCCACTTCATTGTTCTAAATTGCTATTTCTTCTTGCTCAATACATACTTCCAACAGTTATCTTTGAGCTGGAAAATTAAAAACATACAGTATTATTATTATTATTATTATTATTATTATTATTATTATTACAAGCTTATATATTGTTTATTTCCAGCACTTTGGAGATAGTTATCTAGTCTCTCCAGTAACTTAAGGCCTTTAAAATCCTATTTTTGGTCTTATTTTTATGTTCTAGAATTTCAGGGAATGTATTTACAATTGTGAATTCATTCATTTAGGATGCTGTGTATCCTTATTATGAGAATTTGTTTCTTGAATTTAAAAAAATACTTCAGGGCTGGGGTTGTGGCTCAGTAGTAGAGCACTTGGCTAGCATGTGTGAGGCACTGGGTTTTATCCTCATCACCCCATTTAAAAAAAAAAAAATAATAAGTAAAGATGTTGTGTTCGTCCACAGCTTTAAAAAAATTTTTTTTTTTTTTTTTGTTGTTTTAATGAGGGTTCCCCCCCCCCCCCCCCCGGGAGTTTGTTTTCTGGTATGAAATATTTTTTGTGGGTGCAGGTATTGGGTGTTTGTTTTTTGTATGTACCAGGGATTGAACTCAAGGGCACTTAACCACTGAGAAACATCCCCAACCCTTTTTAATTTTTGAGAAATAGTCTCACTAGGTTCCTTACAGCCTCACAAGCTGCTGGAATTATAGGCATGGGCCATTGACCCTGCAAGGGTACTGGGTATTAAATCCAGAGACTCTTTTGTCACTGAGTCACATACCTAGTCTTTTTTTGTGGTACCGGGGATTGAACTCAGGGGCACTCGACCACTGGGTCACCCCAGCCCTTTTTTGTATTTTATTTAGAGACAGGGTCTCACTGAGTTGCTAAGTGCTTCACCATTGCTGAGGCTGGCTTTGAACTCGCGATCCTCCTGCCTCAGCCTCCCAAAGTGCTGGGATTACAAGTGTGCGCCACCACACCTGGCTCACATCCCTAGTCTTTTTGAGATGGGATCTTGCTAAATTGTTGAGGCTGGCCTTGAACTTGATTCTCCTGCCTCAGCCTCCCTAGTCACTGGTTTTATAGATATGCACCACTGCCTCTGGCTGGTCTGGAACATTTCTTAGCTTGATTTAGCTCTTCTCTTTTTCTTCTTCCATATCTCTTAATTCCCTTTTTGTACTTTGTTTCCATTTCTTGTCCTGTTATCTTTTATTCTTTGCAGTTTGCTCTAACTCTCTTTTCCTTATATGCACCATTTAGTTTGATATTCAAACTGTCAGTTGAGTTTACTTTAGTCTGTGCTTTTCATTCATAATTTGTGTGTGATAACTTTTAGAAACAATTTGTTTGCCTTGTTGGACAATTTTAATATACTTATTTTCAAATAGCTTTCCAAATCTTATTTTGTAGCTTCTTGAGGACAGGTTCTTCTCCTGTTGCATTTGCATACTGCCTCTTGAAGGCCTGTATTCTTGTGAGATTTATAGTCTTCAACAGTGAGCTCATGGGTCAGGGGAGCCATGTTTTCCATTAGAGTCTTGTGATACATGAGCTATGGAAGTATCTCTCCAATACAGTTTCTCCTTCTAAAAAGACTACTGAAATCAAGATGAATTCAAATGTCAAATTATTAGCAATAAGGTTTCTGGACATAAGCTGGTAATGTGAATTGAAACTCTTAGCTAAAACACGGGTCAGGACTGTGCTTTCAGTTTCTTTCATGTGACTTTTTCACTAAGATCTCAAGCTTCCTAGTCAATTTCCTGGCTGGTAAACCAAGACTCTCTTGTTACTGCCCTGATATTGAGTTCTATTTCCTTGAGTAGGGTGCGGGGTCAGTACTGGGAACTGAACCCGTGGCTGCCTTACACATGGTAATAAGCCCTTTCCCACTGACCTGCACCCACGTCTTTAATTAAACTTTGAAACCAGGTTGACCTTCAGTTTGGCAGTCCTGCTCAGCCTCATGAGTAGCTGGGATTACAGACATGCACTATCATACCTAGCATCCTTTTTGGTTCTTAGAAACTTTGGCAATATGGTGAAGCATATGGAGTCCTCATAACACAGTTTTGTGTTTTTGTTTTGTTTTTGTTTTGTTTTTGTTTTTGGTACTGGGGATTGAACTCAGGGGCACCAGACCACTTGGCCACACCCCCCAGCCCTTTTTTGTATTTTATTAGAGACAGGATCTCACTGAGTTGCTAAGTGCCTCACCATTGCTGAGGCTGGCTTTGAACTTGCGATCCTCCTGCCTCAGCCTCCCAAGTGCTGGGATTACAGGCATGCACCACCGTGCCCGGCATAACACAGTTTTTAAAGCATTTTCTTTTTTTTTTTTTTTTTTTTTTTTTTAATTTGTAGATGGACACAATACATTTATTTATTTATTTTTGTGTGATGCTGAGGATCAAACCCAGTGCCTCAGACATGTTAGGCAAGTGCTGTTACTGAGCCACCACCACAGCCCCTCAATAACACATCTTTTAATGCATAAAGTAAAATATATTGAATTATTGAAGGAAAACCAAGTATGTTTAAATGGTTATTAAAAAGTATAAATAGCCGGGTGCGGTGGCGCATGCCTGTGATTCCAGCACTTTGGGAGGCTGAGGCAGGAGGATCGCGAGTACAAAGCCAGCCTCAGCAATGGCGAGGCACTTAGCAACTCAGTGAGACCCTGTCTCTAAATAAAATACAAAAAAGGGCTGGGAATGCGGCCCAGTGGACGAGTGCCCCTGAGCTCACTCCCTGGTACCACAAAAAAAAAAAAAAGTATAAATATTGTGGCATAGTAACATGCACTTCTTTGTTGATGAATTAAATAACAAATTTAGGCGGTGCGGTGGCAAACGTGTTGTAATTCCAGAGTTTTAGGAGGCTGAGGCAGGAGGGTTGCAAGTTTGAGGCCTGCCTTGGCAACTTAGCAAGAACCTATCTCAAAATTTTAAAAGGACTGGAGTAAAGTACCCCTGAGTTCAGTCCTCCATACGATCAATCAATTAATTAAGCAGCAGGTATAATACTGTCAGTTTCGAAGTACTGGTGAATATAAAGGTACTTCTAAAATGTTACCACTGTAATGTGATTGGTAAATCAATTTGGAAAGCACTTCATGCCATATTTGCTGCTTGTGTTTTATAAAGCTTTTCTTCCCTCCAACTTTGTTAGACCAGGGAACCTTGTAAAATACTGAGTAATCATAATCCGTGAATTATTAGGATTCCTAGAGAAATATTTTAGAAAAACTGCTTTCTGTTCTGTAATCATTTTACATTATGTTTGTGCATTTGGCAACACTGAAATGAAAGTTTCAAGATGAAACTCTTTCCAATATTTTCTACTTTAAAATCTCATCGTGAAATTATGACTAGGGATAGTAGATATTCAGAATTATACTAGAATAAATATAAAATATGGAAACTTTATTTCCAATATTGATTTTTTATTATTATTATTTTTAGATATAGTTTTCAAGAAAATAAACTCATGGTCTTTCATTCAGTGTTTAATGTATTTACATATTGCTTTGTTTTCTGTGCATATGTGTATTGTATATACTTTTTTGGGAGGAGGTTACCGGGAAGTCAACCACTGAGCCACATCCCCAGTCCTGTTTTATATTTTATTTAAAGACAGGGTCTCATTGAGTTGCTTAGCACCTTGCCTTTGCTGAGGCTGGCTTTGAACTCTTGATCCTCCTGTCTTAGCCTCCCCAGCTGCTGGGATTATAGGCATGTGCCACAGTGCCTGGCACATGTACACATTTTTAACATTAGTAGTATTTGGCATTTTAGATGAAACATGTAAAGTTATGGTATAATTTGTTCGACCATTCCATTTGATTTTTAACTTTTTTTATTGTATTTTTTGTAGCTGTAGATGGTCAAAATGCCTTTATTTTATTTGTTTATTTTTATGTGGTACTGAGGATCGAACCCTGTGCCTCATGCATGCTAGGCAGTTACACTGCCACTGAGCTACAGCCCCAGCCCCCGATTTTTAACTTTTCTATACAAGGTGGTCTGTGAACATTTGAAACAGATTTTGAAATCTCTCCTGAGACATTCCATTATCATTTTGAAGTACTTTCTTTTGACTCTACTTATAAAAACTGTTTACCAATCTCTCCTGACACATTCCATTGTCATTTTGTAAGTACTTTCTTGTGGCTCTACATATAAAAACTATTTACCAAAGTAAAAGAGTCTAATATTATTGTTAATTCTTGTATACTGCCAGTTTAGGGTATTTTAAAATTGAAGCAGGTAATAACATCTCGTTTTAGATATTATAAAAGAACAGTCTATTCAGATTTCTAAGATTCTCTGATAAATGAATTTATGTATTTATTTTCTTTACCTATCAGTACTGGTCATTGAACCCAGTGGTACTTTACCACTAAGCTTTATCCCCAACCCCTATTTTGTTTTATTTTACATTTTTAAGACATGGTCTCACTCAGTTTCCAAGTTAATAAATTATTTTAAAATTTGTTTGAATCAAGATTTGGATTTATGAAAAGAATTATGTCTTAAATTGGGTTTTATAGGTTTCTCCTTTATCTCCTTTTCTTTGTAATTAAAACATTTTTATGACATGCTTAGATGTGGTTTTGTGTTTTCTTCCTTTTTGGGTTTTGCAGAGTTTTTGAATTTGTGGCGTGGTAAAACTTGAAATGAGTTTTCACACAAACTAGCCATTATCTCTTCAGATATTGCCTTTGCTTCATTCTCTCTCCTCCTAAGGCTCTGATTATAAGTACATTAGACATTATCACAGTGCCCTGTGATACATTGTTAGGTGTTTTCTATTTTTCTTAACATTTCTTAAATTAATTTTCCTATTAACCAGTCTGTCAGTTCTTGTCACAATTCTTCTGTTGTGTCTACATCACATTCTGAAGTTTCTATTTGATTATGTCATATGTGTGCATGTATGTATTTTGAAATCAGGTCTTGCTGTCTTGCCCAAGCTGGCTCTAAACTCTGGGGTTCAAATAATCCTCTGCCTTAGCTTCCTAAGTAGCTGGGATTATATACCATTGCACTGAATAGGTTTTTTTTTTTTATATATTTTAGAACTTTTTTGATCTTGTTTATTTTCTCTGTATTTCCCTGAACTTATTAAGTATTTATTCAGTCATTTTAAAAATCCTTTTTATGCCAACTCCAAAATCTGGGTTACTGGGGCTCTGTTTCTATTGTCTGTTTTGTTTTCAGTACTGTTAGATATTATAAATTTTAAAAGATTTTATAAGCAATGATGTTTTATCCAGAGTCTTCACCTTGTTCTCCTGCTATGCATATATTATGGGGCAAAAAACCTTAGTCCGTCTGGGGACTGAGCTGCATTGTGACTGGATTAGTTTTGGTAAAGCTCTACCTCCAGATCATTCTTGGAACATAAAATTATTTCCCATGCTCACTTTCAGCCAACTGCGCCCATTATGTTGAACTCTAATTTTGGTCTCCTTGTTAAAGTGAAACTGCCACTCTAAGGGTGTAGCTCGGTGGTAGAGCCCTCCCCAACATGTATGAGGCCCTGGGTTTGACCTCTTTAGGACCTCTATCAATCAAATGAGTCTGCTAAAGCCCTGTTTTCAGAGACTTTCTGCTTAGCTTTTTAGCTTCCTAAAAGCTATCTTTCATAGCTTCAGTTTGCCTTGTGAAGATGAGTGCCTGGCATTATCATGCTTAGTTTCCTGTCATGCTTAGTTTTTCACTGGAAATTTGGCATTTAAACTTACAGTGTCCCTTCAGCCTTTTGAAAGCACAAGAAGCTCTGCTCAGTTCTCTATTTCCAAAAAGTGGCCCTCAGAAAGGCCAGATTTAAAAATAAATAAAAAATGAAAATGTCAACAACAAAAAATCACAACTTAAGGTTTCAAAGAAATGTGAACTTAATGACAACATTTATTAGTCAAAATTCTGGGGACAAAGAACTATGGAAGTGAACTAGGATTCTGCAGCTGCTTCTTCCTGATTAATTCTGGAAAAATGCTTAGTATGTGGTGCCTTGGTAATTATGATCAGTGAGAGTGGCCTTTCTAGTTATTCTCAGAGTGTTTGCTCTAAGCTGTCCATTGTACACATTTTCCTTATAATGTATTTGCTGAGAATACGGCTTATTTATTTATGTATTTATTTATTTACCCATTAGTTTCTTGTGACCTACATTTTTCTTGATCCCTGTAGTAGTATTTACTTACCTCTTGGCATATCTAGCAACTTTTATTGAGTTCTGGGTGTTTGATTTTGCCTGATTGTAGTATGTAGCTTATGATATCTTCCTTTAAAGGGGCTTTGTTGGCAGATAAATGATTTGTCCTTAGTTGGGGCAGGTGAGGAGTAACGAATTCAGTAGTTTAGTTCCATACCTAAGAAGGATCTTTCTTTCTGGGATCTTTCTTGAATGTGCCATACTACTTTCACTGTTCAAAGTCCTTCCAGCCAGTATTCACTCTGGAAACCATTAAGTTCAAAGCTCCCCAGCTGCTTTTTGCCTGGCTTGTACATGTGCTTCTAGTGTTCACCAGCACTGAAGGGGAATCTCAGAAAGATTTCTGGAGCTTTTTTCTGTATAACTTCTTGAATGCTGCCTTGCAGTCTCCAGTTACCTTAGCTTCTGGTAGTTTGTTTCCTCAATTCATGAAACCCTCATTTTCTTCTTGGAATCCCTTTCCCTGCTCTGCATTTCTAGAATGTGCTTCTAAGGGGAAAGTCAGAATTGTTTTAGAAGCTACCAATTGTTTTTCAGTCTGACATTGCCTGTAGTCCAGTTTTCTAGCTTATAACTAAAAGGTAAATCTGGTCACTGTTATGACCAGAAGCATAAAGTCCTAGCCGGGCGCGGTGGCGCACGCCTGTAATCCCAGCACTTTGGGAGGCTGAGGCAGGAGGATCGCGAGTTCAAAGCCAGCCTCAGCAATGGCGAGGCACTTAGCAACTCAGTAAGACCCTGTCTCTAAATAAAATACAAAAAAGGGCTGGGGATGTGACCCAGTGGTCAAGTGCCCCTGAGTTCAATCCCTGGTACCACAAAAAAAAAAAAAAAAAAAGCATAAAGTCCTGTGTGTTCTCTTGACGTAATGAAGCCTAGTAACTTACCCAAAGTCACACAATTAAGTAGCAGTCAAGATTTGAAACCCAGACAGTCAGACGGCATAGCCCACATTTTTACCACTATATATTGTCCCACAATTTTTTTTGGGGGGGTGTTACTGGGGATTGAACTCAGGGGCATTCGACCACTGGGCCACATCCCCAGCCCTTTTTTGTATTTTATTAGAGACAGGGTCTCACTGAGTTGCTAAGTGCCTTGCCATTGCTGAGGCTGGCTTTGAACTTGCAATTCTCCTGCCTCAAGCCTCCCAAGTACTGGGATAACAGGTGTGCACCACCGCGCCCCTCGCCCGGCTCACAATTTTTTAAGGTTCAAACATGATGTTGTTTTGGTATTTAAATCTTTATTTGGAATTTACTTTTGTGTGAAACAGGAATACAACTTTTCCCCCCTAAATGATGAGCCCCTGATCATTTATCTGCTCCTTTTATTGAAAAAGAAACTGATTGCTTTTGAAATATCACCTTATATGCTTTAGTGTGTTTAATTCTTTTTTTTTTTAATTTTTTTTAGTTGTAGATGGTGTACACAGTACCTTTATTTATTTGTCTATTTTGTATGTGGTGCTGAGGATCAAACCCAGTGCCTCATACATGCTAGGCAAGCACTCTACCACTGAGCCACAACCCCAGCCCAGTCTGTTTAATTCTTGAGCAGATTATTTTCTTTTTTTTTTTAATATTTTTATTTATTTGCTTTAGTTGTACACAATGTGTTTTTTATTCAATGCATTTTATTTGTACATGGTGCTGAGGATTGAACCGGGGTCGCCCACGTGCTAGGCGAGCGCTCCACCGCTGAGCCACAATCCCAGCCCTATTGTTTTTTATTTAGTTACTTATTGGTACTAAGTATTGAATCTACCAATAAGCCCCAGCCCTTTTTATTTCTTATTTTGAGGCAAGTTCTCCTTGAATTACAAAGGCTGTCCTTGAACTTGTGATCCTCCTCCCTCAGCCTCCCAAATCACTAAAATTGTAGGTATGCACCACCGCACCAGGCTAAGAACAGATCATGTTAATTACCAGTTACTTTACATTTATCCTTCCAGAGTTTTGTTTTCTTTTTTTTTTTCTTTGAATCTTTTTTCTTTCTATTGGTACATTATAATTACATACAATAGTGAAATTTGTTTTCCCATATTCATGCATGCACAACATTATAATTTGGTCAATTTCATTTTACTGTACCTCTCCCCATCTACCTCCCTCCCCCCATCCTTTCTCTACTGATCGCTGGTTTCATGAGATTCCCTTCCCCCTTTTATTATCCCCCTTTTCTCTCTAGCTTCCACATATGAGAGAAAACATATGACCATTGACTTTGGCATATTCACTTAGCATATTTGGCATATTTCACTTAGCATGATATTCTCCATTTTCCTGCAAATGACATAATTTTATTCTTCTTTATGGCTAAATAAAATTCCATTGTGTATATATATATATATATATGTATATATATATATATATATACATATATATATATATATATATACACACTACAGATTCTTTATTCATTCCTCTGCTGTTGAACACATAGGCTGGTTCTTTAACTTGGCTGTTGTGAATGGTACTGCTGTAAATATGGTTATTGATGTATCATTATAGTATGCTGACTTTAATTTTTTAGGAGAAATACTAAGGAATGATACAGCTGGGTCATTTGGTGGTTTTATTACCTAGATTTTTTTTTTTTTTTTTTTTTTTTTTTTTTTTTTTTGTACTGGGGATTGAACTCAGGGGCACTCGAACCACTGGATCACATCCCCAGCCCTTTTTTTGTATTTTATTAGAGACAGGGTCTCACTGAGTTACTAAGTGCCTCGCCATTGCTGAGGCTGGCTTTGAACTCGCGATCCTCCTGTCTCAGCCTCCCAAAGTGCTGGGATTACAGGCGTGCGCCACCGCGCCCGGCTTATTACCTAGATTTTTGAGAAACCTCCAGACTGATTTCTGTAGTGGTTATACTAATTTATAATGCCACCAACAGTAAGAGTGTTCCCTTTTCCCCCTCATTTTCTACTTTTTTTAAATTATTAATATTCCCAACATTTATTTATTTATTTTATTTATTTTGTTTTTGTTTGTTTATTTTGTGCCAGGGATTAAACTCAGGGTGCTTGATCACTGAGCCACATCTGCAGCCCTATTTTGTATTTTATCTAGAGACAGGGTCTCACTGAGTTGCTTATTGCTTCGCTCCTCACCTTTGCTGAGGGTAACTTTGAACTCTTGCTCTTCCAGTCTCAGCCTCCCCTAGCCGGTGGGATTACAGGCGTGCACCACTGTGCCTGGTCTGGCCATCAGCATTTATTATTGATTGTGGGTTTTTTGTTTCTGTTTTGCTTATTTGCTGAGGCTGGCTTCCAATTTGTGATCATCCTTCATGGGTTGCTGGGATTACAGGCACGCACCACCACTCCTGGATTATTGTTTGTATTTGTGATGACTGCAATTCTAACTGGAGTCAGATGAAGCCTCAATGTAGTTTTGATATGTTTGCATTTCCCTGATAATTAAAAATGTTGAACATTTTTTCATTTGTTTGCTGACCCGTTTATATTTTTTTCTTTTGAGAAATATCTGTTAACTTCATTTTGCCCCTTTATTGTTTAGGTTGTTTTGTGTTGAGGTTTTTTTTTTGTTGTTGTTGTTGTTGTTCTTTATGTATTCTGGATATTAATCATCTTTCAGAAGAGTAGCTAACAAAGATTTTCTCCTTTCCTGTAGCTTCTGATTTCACACCTTAATTGTTCCTTGGTTGTGTAAAAGTTTTTTAATTTAATGCCATCCAATTTATTACTTCTTGGAATTTTGTTTTTTCCGCTGAGCTTTAGGGAGTCCTATTTGTTGGAGTGTTGGTCCTGCACTTTCTTGTAGCAGTTACAAAGTTGACTTTTGTGCAAGATGAGAGATAGGGATCTAGTTTCATTTGTCTTATGTGGATTTCTAGTTTCCCCAGTACCATTTGTTTAAAAGGCTGTCTTTTCTCCAGTGGGTGTTTTTGGCACCTTTGTCAAGAATCAGGATGACTCTGCCTGTGGGTTGGCTCTTCTGTTTTTGTTTGTGTGTCTCTTATGCCAATACCATGCAGTTTTTATTACTGTAGCTCTGCTACAGTATTTAGAGTGGAGCATTGTGATGCCTCCAGCATTGCTTTTTTGGCTTTGAATTGCTTTGGCTATCATGGGTCTTCCATTCTTCCAAATGAATTTTAGGACTGTTTTTTCTAATTCTGTGAAGAATGTCATCAGTATTTCAGTGGGGATTGACTTAAATCCCTTTTGGTAATATGGCCATTTTAACAATATTTATTCTGCCTATCCATGAACATGGGAAGGTTTTCTGTATTCTAGTGACTCATTTTTTTCTTCAGTGCTTTATAATTTTCATCATAGAGATTTTGCACCTCCTTGGTTGGATTTATTCCTTCCTTCTTCTTCTTCTTTTTTTTTTTTTAGTTTACTGTGAGTGGAATTATTTTCCTAATTTCCTTTTCAGAAAATTTCTTATTTAAAAAAAATATTTTTAGTTGTTGATGGACACAGTACCTTTATCTTGTTTATTTAGGGTTTTGTTTTTTTACTTTTTAATGCGGTGCTGGGGATCGAACCTAGTGATCAAACCTTATGCATGCTAGGCAAGTGCTCTACCATTGAGCCACAACCCCAGCCCTCAGCCAATTTGTTATTGAGGTATGGGGAAGCTATTGAGTTTTGCATGTTCATTTTGTATTCTGTCTTTCAGTTGTAGTTTTAAGTTTATTTGTTTAAATTCTTTTTGCTGCTTCTTTCCCCCTCAAACCTAGTTCAATGTTTTAGATTGTTTTTTAGAATATTAGTATCTTTAAGCTTTATTATGATTTCTTTTGAGGGACTGGGGGATGAACCCACTGAGTTACATCCCCAGTTCACCACACCAACCCCCTTTTTTACTTTCTTTTAACTTTTGAGTCAGGGTCTCAGTAAATTGCCCAGACTGGATTCAAATGTATAATCCTCCTGCCTCAATCCCAGAGTCACTGGGATTATAGGTGTACACCCATATTGTGATTACATTTCTTGTTAAACTTAATCCAAGTGTGGTAGGTGGTAGTTATTATAGTCCAGAACAGAACCTTTTCCACTTATAGAAATATACAGATGTTTACTTTAGGAAAGTGACTGTTTGAATAAAAATAACTGAGGTAAGAAAATGACCACGGAGCAAATTAGAAAAGAGCCAAGTGCAAATGATCTGGAAGTTTGTCTGCCATACTGGAGAAAAGGTAGCAAGGAACCAGAGTAACTGGTAGAGTGGGCTAGGTGAGTATCAGGAAATGAAGTTAAGAGAGGCAGTGGAGGTATGTCTTTAGTTTAGGGCCCTGTGCAAGAACTTGCATTTTATTTTTTGTTTTGGTACTGGGGATCACACCTGGGGGTTCTCTACCACCAAGCTACATCCCCAGGTCTTTTTTTATTTTTTGAGACAGGTTTTCATTGGGTTGCCCAGGCTGGCCTTGAACTTGGGAGCTTCCAGCCTTTTAGCCTTTTGAGCATCTGGGATTACAGCATGTGCCACAGCACCTGTCCAAGAACTTTGTCTTTAAATATTTTTTTAGTTGTAGAGGGACACACAATATATTTGTTTATTAATTTATATTTTATGTGGTGCTGAAGATAGAAGTAGTGCCTCACACATGCTAGGCATGCACTCTATTATATTTTGCCAGGTTTGGGGTTTGTTATTTATTTTCTAAAAGGACTATAGAAGCTTTTCTAGTTTCTTTGTGCCAGCACCATTTTAATTGAATAGAAATTATCTGTTTTTTTAATGTCAGAGAGTTCACTGAGGAAATATAGAGCCCTTGCCCCTTTTAGACACGTGTATGGTATTCCCTGACCAGATACAAAACAAAAATATGTAACATTTAATTAAACATTATAGATACAATAGATAAGCTGTTCTATCATAATATAGAAAAGGGAAGATAGCTTCCACCCCTATGATAACAAATTTTTGTGTATATTCCTTTATCTTTCCTTACTTTACATATTACAAATTTTTATTTGGATAACATTACTATGTCAAAACTATTCATTTTTAGCTTAGATATTGACTTTTTCTCCAGGTTAGCCTATAGAAACTTAAAAATGACTACAGTTGATTGTTTCATTTATAATAAATATATATAGCAAGTTTTTCACATCTAGGCTTTTTTTTTTTTAAGGAGTTTTTAAAAATTTTTGGGTTTTTTTTTTCCCTTTTTCTCTCTACGACTCTTCTTTCAACTATTCATATATATAGTCAATTGATTGTTTACCTGCTTCTGAGGGTGGATATGGAAACAAAAAAAGTTCTCTAAAGTATTGATAAGTTTTTAAATTTGTCATTTCTAGCATGTGTTTCCTCTTTTGCTAATTTCTACCTTTACCTTAATCTTGGTTTTACTTTGCTATTCTTGCCATATTCTTTTTATACCCAAATGTGTTTACTTTTTACTTAAGGGATATACCCTAGCCTTGAAATAATGTTAATGTCCCACATGGGGAGCTCATTAAAGTCATGGGTCAGTTTATGAGAGGGAAAAAAAACCCATATTGCTCTTTTTATGTCTTCTTCTTATTTAGATTTTTGGTATCTCTTCGTAATCTTTTTCATATTCACAGTTTTGGTGTAATTTTTATATCCTAAAGTTCTTCCCAGGGCTGGGGTTGTGGCTCAGCGGAAGAGCACTTGCCTACCACGTGTGAGGCACTGGGTTCGATTCTCAGCACCGCACATAAATAAATAAGTAAAGGTCCATCAACAACTAAAGATCTTCCCAAATCCTCTCATTTATCTATGATATGATCTGGTTTTCATACCTGCCAACATATTCTCCTCTCTTCCTCAAAATTGTATCTCCTCCAGAAAACCAGTGAAATAGGGTTGCGAAGGATAATTTTTACCCCAAGACCATAGAAATTAATATGGTCTACATAGAAGTGTCATATTTAGTTAGTATCATTCCCTTTCAATGGCATCTACAATTGCTGGTTAACTAAAATCTTTACTTCATTTTGTCCAGTCTAACCTTAAAGAGACATTCTTCGCTGGTCTGTGTGCTTGTTTAGAAGGAGGCAGTTGGATGGAGAATGTTGATAAAGATTCCATTGTTCTTAAATATTTATTTTCTCCTATACAAGTCCATAAAGGGAAGCCACTTTCAGAGAGTGTGCTGGAAATGAATGCAACTGCGGCAGCTGTTTTTGCCAACAGAGATTTGTGCTACATTTTTGTCTTTATTATGATATTGCCTTTGCTCCTAGGATCCCGTCTCATAGTGCCATTCCCTAGGCAAGTTGTTTCTTCTAGGAGTGGTACCACCCAGATGACTTTGAGTTATGCTTTGGAAAATGCCAGACTTGTTCTTTGTAATAACTTCAGTATAGGGATCCTGCATCAACATGACTTCAACTTTTCTCCTCCAAGCCTAAGATTATAAAAAAGCACTGTTACTGGGTTTTTTTTTTTTGTTTGTTTGTTTGTTTGTTTGGGAGGATTGTTTGGGGGTTTTTTGAGCAGAATTAAGTCTTTGGTTGGGGGGTGGTAATGAGGATTGAACCACTGAGCCAATCCCCAGGCTTTATTAATTTTTTTTCTTTTTTCTTATAGATGGACACAATACAATTCTTTTATTTATTTATTTATTTTTATTTTTATGTAGTGCTGAGGAACGAACCCAGTGCCTCACACGTGCTCTGCAAGTGCTCTACCAATGAGCCACAATCCCATTCCTCCACTTTTTTTTTTTTTTTTTTTTTTTTTTTTTTTTTTTTAAGGCAGCGTCTTGCTGAGTTGTACAGGGCCTTGAACTTGAACTTCCTGCCTCAGCCTTCTGAGTCACTGGGACTACAGGCATGCACCACTTCGCCTAGCTAGAATTGAGTCTTTTTTTAAATTAGTTGTAGATAGACACAATACCTTTGTTTTATTTTTAATTATTTTTATGTGGTGCTAAGGATCAAACCCAGTGCCTCACATGTTCCCCGACAAGTGCTCTACCCACAGAGCCACAACCCCAGCCCCCAAGAATTAAGTCTTTTTTTTGGTACCAGGGATTGAACTCAGGGGCACTTGACCACTGGGCCACATCCCCAGCCCATTTTTGTATTTTATTAGAGACAGGGTCTCACTGAGTTGCTAAGAGGCTTGCCATGTCTGAGGCTGGCTTTGAACTCGTGATCCTCCTGCCTCAGCCTCCCAGGTGCTGGGATTACAGGTGTGCGCCACCGTGCCTGGCAAATCAAATCAAGTCTTTTGAAGACTTAAATTAGTTCATATTTTGCTCCAGACTTAGCGGAGAGATTGTTTATTTTGCTTTCATGTGTACAAAGGAAGTTTAATGGATATAATTTCATTACCCTTAGAATTAATATAATACAAAGACTATGAATAAAAACACTCAGGCCGGGCGCGGTGGCACTCGCCTGTAATCCCAGCACTTTGGGAGGCTGAGGCAGGAGGATCACGAGTTCAAAGCCAGCCTCAGCAATGGTGAAGCACTTAGCAACTCAGTGAGACCCTGTCTCTAAATAAAATACAAAAAAGGGCTGGGGATGTGACCCAGTGGTCGAGTGCCCCTGAGTTCAATCCCCGGTACCACACACACAAAAAAAAAAAAGGATAACGAATTTTATTTTATTTTATTTTGATTACTTAAGCATGAACCTTTTAACAGTGGGTTTTAGGCTAGGTTAAAGAGAATTTAATGTCTTGTCTCCAGAAACATGCCACCTTGTATGGGATTACCTAAAAGTTTTAAAGAAGAGGTATGAAAAGAGAAAAAGGGTGTAGTTGGTAATTAAGGGCTTCCAAGTAGATGAAGTTGCTGAATAGAGTAAATCAAGTCCTGAGAATCTGGAGCCAACTACTCGCCTTGGTATAGACAGTTAAACCATCAGGTGATCCAGATGTGGTGGTGCATACCTATAATGCCAGCAACTGAGGAGACTAAGGATTGCAAGTTTGACGCCAGCCTTAGCAAGGCCCTCTCTCAAAATAAAAAAGGCAGGGAATGTTGTTAAGTGCTAGAACACACCCTGGTTTTAGCCCCCAGTAAAATGCACACAAAGACCTTCAGGTGGTGAAACTATGTAGGTATTGTACACTGTTTTCAGCACAGTTTCAGTGTCTTTTGAACTATTATGGCTTTTATATCTAGGCAAACAATTAGGGCACCAAGTAATTGCGTTTTATTGAAAAGAAAGTTATCTGAATCACTTTGAAGGTCAGTATGTTCCAGAGTCGTGGAAATGTCTTAACAAGCTAATCAAACATTCTATTGGCCATGTCATACAGCTATCTAACAAGGTTTCCTGAATCTTGGGGTTAATGAGTGGAAATCTTTTTTTGTGGTGCTGGGGATTGAACCCAGGGCCTTGTGCATGCAAGGCAAGCACTTTTAACAACTGAGCTATATCCCCAGTCCTTGGGTTTTTATGAGATGCTGAATTATCAGAATTTTGTTTGGTTTTTCACAGGTTCACCGGAACAGCACAATCCGCTCTGGCTGTGATGTGAATCCCTCCTGTGCACTGTGTGGTTCAGGCAGTGTCAACACCATGCCTCCTGAAATCCACTACGAAGCCCCTCTGTTGGAACGCCTTTCTCAGTTGGACTCTTGTGTTCACCCTGTGCTAGCATTTCCAGATGGTAAGAAAGACCACAGAATATAAAGTCTAATGAATGAGACTTATGAAGGTTCCAGGTGAAAGAAAAATCAAACCAGGGTTCTGGTACAGCTCAGGTACTCACTCTAAATGTATCTCTTTCCATCAGTCTTCTAACTTTGCAGAAAGGGTACAATAGATGCGCCAAACCAGATGTGACACTAAAACGATTGTAACTTGCTAGGGAGATTTCCCTCTCACTGTTGTGTCTGGGTGCAGTTGCCCCTAACCTCATGTAATCTGGTCCTTTATAACTTAATTTATCTTTAAAAATATGTTATTTGCGTATACCATGATATAAATAGAATGGGCAGCAGTGTTCTTGTGAGTGTGTTCATATTGGTGTGTATGTGAAGACATGACAGCTTTCCAATGTGTTCATTAACAGGGATCCTTAGTGTTGGCATGTGTACTCTTTTTTCTAGTATTTACCTTCCTCTGATGTTTCTATGTGTATCAATTCTCCTTTCCCACCTCCCTTTTCACAACTAGCTCTCTCCAGTATGACAAAAGACATTCATTCCTCTTTGCCATGTGGAGCCTCAGTGTGATGTGGGTCTTGCCCCATTGAGTGTAAAACCTTAGACACAGATAACAACAAAGAGTTCACAGCTCCTAAAGAATAATTCTGGGCTGGGCCAGGCGCGGTGGCGCACACCTGTAATCCCAGCACTTGGGAGGCTGAGGCAGGAGGATCACAAGTTCAAAACCAGCCTCAGCAATGGTGAGACACTTAGCAACTCAGTGAGACCCTGTCTCTAATAAAATACAAAAATGGGCTGGGGATGTGACCCAGTGGTCAAGTGTCCCTGACTTCAATCCCCGGTACCAAAACAAAAAAAAAAAAAGAAGAATTCTGGGCTGGGATGTAGCTCACTGCCTTGCATTTGCAACGCCCTGGGTTTGACCCCAAAAATAAAATAATATAATCCCTGGGAGTAAGATAAAAGTTAAGAGCTGGTAGTTCAGTGGTAGGACTTTTGTTTAGCATGAGCAAGGCCCTGGGTTCAAACCCCAGTATCACTACAGGGGGTGGGGTGGGTGGCTATTTTTATTAAAAAAAAAAAAAAAAAAAAAAAAAAAAAAAAAACGAAGCCAGGCATGGTGGCACACACCTATAATGCCAGCAACACAAGGGGCTGATGCAGGAGACTACAAGTTCAAGGCCAGTCTTGGCAACTGAGTGAACACTCTGTGTCAAAGTAAAACTTAAGAAAGAGGCTGGGAATGAATACAACTTATAACACCAAACAATAACAACAAAAAAATCAGAAGTTGGTATAGACGACAATTTATAGTAAGTTTGTATAAGTCAGATTTTGACCAAAGTCTTGATTAGCTAAGTGCAGGTTCAAAAGGAAGATTTTTCCATTAGTTACTGAAACTAAATATATTTACTTGCCGACGTTTTAATAAAATGGTTTTAAAAGCATATGTAGTATTCTAGGGGCTGGGGTTGTGGCTCAGTGGCAGAGCGCTCGCCTCGCACGTGCGCGGCCCGGGTTCGATCCTCAGCACCACGTAAACATAAAGTGCATTGCATTGTGTACAACTAAAATAAATAAATAAATATTTTTTTAAAAAGCATATGTAGTATTCTAGAATACGCAACCTTTACAAAGCACCTGAAGTGATTTTTTTTTTTTGTTTGTTTTTAATTGCATTTCAAATAGAACACAAAAATATTTGGAAACCACTGCTCTGGATTGACTATAGAAAATTAGTGCTTTTGGAGCCGGGCGTGGTGGCGCACGCCTGTAATCCTACCACTTGGGAGGCTGAGGCAGGAGGATCACGAGTTCAAAGCCAGCCTCAGCAATGGTGAGGCACTTAGCAACTCAGTGAGACCCTGTCTCTAATAAAATACAAAAAAAAAAAAAAAAAAAAAAAAAAAAAAAAAAAAAAAAAAAAAAAAAAAAAGCCGGGGATGTGGCCCTGTGGTCAAGTGCCCCTGAGTTCAAGTCCCCGGTACCCAAAAAAAAAAAAAAAAAAGAAAATTAGTGCTTTTGTAATCTGGGATGGTTTCTCTGACTTTCACATAATCTGCTCTCTAATCACCATGTTGGGTTTTCTTGTTTGTTGTTTTTGTTTGTTTGGTTTTGGTCTTGTTTGTGTTCTTTGTTTGTTTTTCAGTACTGGGGTTTTAACCCAGGATTTCAACCCGTGCTAGGCACTTTGGGAGGCTGAGACAGGAGGATCACGAGTTCAAAGCCAGCCTCACCAATGGCAAGGCACTTAGCAACTCAGTGAGACCCTGTCTCTATTTAAAATACAAAAAAGGGCTGGGGATGTGGCCCAGTGGTCGAGTGCCCCTGAGTTCAATCCCGGTACCACAAAAAAAAAAAAAAAAAAATGAATCCCCCTTGTAATTGTCAGTTTATCATTAAAGGACTATAATCTCTGTTCTGCATCTGTTCTTCAAATGACCGAATTCTTTCTTGGCTCCCAAATCCTATAGCTACGAGGAGTTTTGGCTTTTGTTACCAAACCCTCTTTGTCAAAAGGAAGTGGTATAATATTATTGCTGCCACGTGATTACTTGTAAGAGTAGAAAATCTGGGGCTTGGACAAGAGAGTTGGTCAACCATTAACTTCTATTTGTGAGAGTATAAACAAGAACATACATAAAATTTACCATCCTCAGTAGGATCCGGGAACTGTATTTGCCTATGGGTTAGTTAGAATTATGTGAATTGACCTGGAGACCATTCTAATTATCATATTTAACATTGTTCCAATTAGGATAATTTTGCTTTGATGTGAATAAAGGCTATATTCAGAGCACAGACTATTTGTAAACTGAGAGATTACCATAGAGATGCCCAACTCCTGAGGGTACCGCTCATTTGTATTCTATTTAAATAGCACCCACAAGGCAGGGTTGTGCACACCTGTAATCCCAGCAACTTGGGAGGATCACAAGTATAAAACCAGCTTTAGCAACTTAAGGTGATACCCTGTCACACAAAAAATAATAATAATAATAAAATTAAAAGCACTAGGGTTGTGGCTCAGTGGTAAAGTGCTCCTGGGTTCAATCCCAGTACCTGCCAAACCCCCCCCCCCCCCCCCCACACACACACACAAAAAAACACCCCCTGAAGTATTGGCATTCCCTGTGTTTCACTGTAGCATTTAGCTACCCTGAAGACAACAACTCATCCTAGTATTTCGTAGCTCCAATTCTTGTTGACTAGACTACTGGTCTGCCCTTTTGCAGCCTCTTCTCTAGGAGCTGTTTAAAAATGGCAGAATTTTCAGTTTTGTTTTTCTTAACAAGGTTAGTTTTGACTCATTCTTTAATTCCTGTGATGGTTACATTCATGTAAAACCCTCTTATATAAATGGTTCTATTTAATTTCTAATCGCTCCATTCATTGGGTATCTGTTGGGATTTCCTCCTCCACGTTTGGAATTGTTTAAATGTGATACTTAGCTATTCTGTAACAAATCTTAAGTAGTTTTACAAATGCTTCCTAATCAGTTTGTGTGGTTGCTATATCACACTATTCTGGCCTAGAGTTCTGCCTCACACCTTCAGTGCTCCATCCACTGCCATTACCAGTATCTAGATAAGAAATTTAATTGGATGGGGTGGCTTGGACATGGTGTCTCAAGTCTGTAACCCCAGTCACTTGAGAGGCTGAGAAGGAGGATTGCAAGTTTGTGGCCAGCCTGGACAATTTAGGGAGAACTTGTCTCCAGATAAAAAGGGGTTAGGGATGTAGATTAATCGTAGAGCACCCCTGGGTTTAACCCCCAGTCCTGCACAAAAGAAATTTGGTAACTGTATGTAGTCCTCTGGCTGGGGAAGTTGGAGGGATTAGGGTGTAACAGCCTCTTGGTATTCAAGCAGAAGTGTTGTTTCTTTCTCGGCTTCCTTAGTAATCAATTTAATTAATCCTTATTTAGAAATGTAGAAGATATATAACCTTGAGGGAAACAATGTTAACTTTAAGTTTGTAAAAAGGGCTTAATAAGGGTACCACCTGCTGACCAGGAATTTCTGTGCTGTTTGAGAGAGTTTGCCAAACTGGGCCTATGAGGCTACTACAACTTCCCAGCAGGAGGAAGAAGTGAGCTTACAAAAAAAGAAAGTTTGTTGAAGAAAATGGTGCAAAGTAATGAGTGGAATTGTCCAGTGAATTAAAGAATACTAAAACCAGGTGGGCCTGCAGTCATGGTTTCATTTTGCTTGAGGAAATAGTAACCTAAGGTGGTATTAGTAATCAGTTTTATTTTCCTATTATTTATCTGATAAGGAACCCTCTTCACCCAGTAATAACACTTTTAACTCCAGGTGCAGGTATAGATTGAGGGATGTCTTCTAGCTGCATAGAACCCTGTTGTGTTTTCTTCATTTCATAGTCCAATCAGTTCCTTATCTCCGGCTGTTTCATCCTTTTTATTTGTTTTGGGTGGTTGTTGTTGTTGTTGTTTTGTTTTTGTTTATGTTTGTTTTGTTTTTGGGGGGTTTAACCAGGTGAATGAACTCAGGGGCACTCAACCACTGAGCCCACATCACCCAGCCCTGTTTTGTAATTTTTATTGAGTACAAGGGTCTTAATTGAGTTGGCTTGATCTGCCTCGCTTTTTGCTGAGCTGGCTTTGAACTCGCAGTCCTCCTGACCTCATCTCCTCCCCTAGCAGCTGGATTACAGGCATATACAATAGTAAAATACAAATAAAAGTAATCGGTTGAATAAATCGGTCCATATAATAATGGGTTCAATAGCTGACTTTATGAAATACTCGGCATAAATGATATCCTAAAGTCCTTTCAGTTCCTATCTCCGGCCTGTTTCAGTTTTTTTATTTGTTTTGGTGGTTGTTGTTGTTGTTTTTTTTTGTTTTGTTTTGTTTTGTTTTGTTTTGTTTTTGGGGGGTGTACCAGGGATTGAACTCAGGGGCACTCAACCACTGAGCCACATCCCCAGCCCTGTTTTGTATTTTATTTGAGGACAGGGTCTTATTGAGTTGCTTAATGCCTCGCTTTTTGCTGAGGCTGGCTTTGAACTCGCAATCCTCCTGCCTCAGTCTCCCCAGCAGCTGGGATTACAGGCATGCGCCACTGTGCCTGCCTCTCTATTTCAAATTTTTAACTCTGCATGTCTTAGGTACTGTTACTATTCAGTTAGAGTATGAGATGATTCAGCAGTGCCTATGAGCTTGCATTTGTTCACTGACTGGGGGCGTTAACTGGGTTCCTGATGGTTTTCTGCTGCTGTTTTGTGGGGTTTTTGTTTTGTTTTTATTTTTTGCAGTAATGGAGATTGAACCCAGGAGGAGCTCTACCATTGAGCTACACCCCCAACACTTTTTATTTTGAGACACAATCTCACTAAATTCCCAGGTTGACCTCTAATTTGTGATTCTCCTGCCTCAGCCCTCCTGAACAACTGCGAATACAGATGTGTGCCACCATGCCCAGCTTCCTGTTCACACTTATGTGGACACATTTAAAAGAAAACATGGTAAATTTATGGCCAATCTCAGCAGGCTGAGTCAGTGTCTCTCTCTCTCTCTCTCTCTTTTTAATTGTTTATATATTTTAGTTGTACACAATAGCTTTGTTTTTACGTGGTGCTGAGGATCGAACCTGGGCCATGCTAGGCGAGCGCTCTACTGCTGAGCCACAACCCCAGTCCCTGAGTCTCTTAAAACAGTTTTTTACTGTCTCTTGATGATGCTTAATACTTCAACTCTAGGGCACAAGATGGTGTTCTATGGGTAATATTCTATAATTGTGCCAACTTCCATTAAGAGCATCGAAGTGCCAAGCACAATGTAATTCCAGCACACCTGAAATTACTGCAGCTTGGGAGACTGACAGAAATATCTCAAGCTTGAGTCTAGTCTCAGCCACTTAGCAAGGCTCTAAGCAATTTAGCAAGACCCTTTCTCAAAATAAACAACAGGGGAGGGGCTAGGGATGTGCTCAGTGGTAAAGCACCTTGGGTTTAATCTCCAGTACCAAAAAACAAAATTAAACACACACACACACACAGAAGCCGGGCACGGTGGTATACACCTGTAATCCCAGCACTTGGGAGGCTGAGGCAGGAGGATTGAGTGTACAAAGCCAGCCTCAGCAATGGTGAGGCACTTAGCAACTCAGTGAGACCCTGTCTCTAATAAAATACAAAAAAGGTCTGGGGATGTGGCCCAGTGGTCGAGTGCCCCAAGTTCAGTCCCCGATACCAAAAACAAACAAACAAACAAACAAAACACATTGAAGTAAGAGGAGGAGATTAGGAGGGGGATTTCAGTTGAGTCATAAATTCAGCATATTAGAATTGAGAGACCCGGGCTGGGGTTGTGGCTTCATGGTAGAGCACTTGCCTAGCATGTGTGAGGCACTGGGTTCGATTCTCAGCACTGTGTATAAATAAATGAATAAAATAACGGTGTATCAACTGAAAAAAGAAGAAGAATTGAGAGATCAAGACATTCATTTAAGTCTACCAATGATAAATAGATGTCTTCTTCTGTACTGACTCAGATTTTTTGTTTGTTTTGTGTTTGGTTTTTTGTTTGTTTTTAAGTACTGGGAATTGAACTCAGGGGCACTTGACCACTGAACAACATCCCTAGCCCTATGTTGTATTTTATTTGGAGACAAGGTCTCACTGAGTTACTTAGCAGCCTTGCAGTTGCTGAGGCTGGGTTTGAACTCACGATCCTCCTGTCTCAGCCTCCCAGCCACTGGAATTGCAGGTGTGCACCACCATACCTGGCTCAGATTTTTAAGTTTTTTTTTTTTTTTCCAAGAAGAATATGAAATCTATTCCATTGTTATTTTCACTGTGACCAGGCCTCTCATTTCCCTATATGCCCTTATTTCAGTGGCTTCATTTTCAGGTTTGGGAGGGCTATGACTTGGGGGGAGTGGAACACTATGCTTTTGGAGTTCCGTTACATATATACACACCTTTTGCCAAGTGAAGGTAATTCATCTGCTGACAAAGGGATATCTTTCCATGTGTAGGTGAAAGTGTTCTCCCCTTCCCTGAGCTTTCATTATGCATTCAGGCTGGAGCCCAGCTTTCAGACTGTTGTCCTAGGCTGGGTACTTCTAAACAATGCTTTATTTTCTACACACCCCTTTTCTCAGCCCAGTCTAAATTAGAGCAAAGAATTTTTACCATCAGTACTTCTAAATTTGATCCATGACTAATATGTTATCCCCCACCTTTTAAATGTATGACTGATTTATTTTAGAAATTGGGATAGGTAAGTTTGTTTTAATATGTGAATGAGAAAGAATTATTTTGGAAAATATTTTCAGAAGACTGCACTGTTCTCAGTTATTGTGTCTTTTTTTTTTTTTTTTTTTTTTTAAGGTACCCGGGCTTAAACCCAGGTGCACTTAACTACTGAACCATATCCCTAGTCCTTTTTATCTTGAGACAGGCTCTCACTAAGTTGGTGAGGCTGGCCTCAAACTTGGATTCTCCTGCCTCAGCCTTCTGAGCAGTTGGGCATGTACCACCAGGCCTGTCAGTGTTACTTTGTAACCTTAGACATAGGAAACAAATGACTGTCTTCAAAATAAGCATAATGATGCTCTCATGAAATTGTTGTCAAGGTTAGGTATACATACATAAAATGCCTGTCACATAAGAATGGGTTTAGTGATTGATGGTCATTTATTCTTCTCTTCCCTGCCTTCCTGTCCTGGTTTTAATTGAGCACATCTTTTGTCCTTCCTAGAGGCCAAAACCCCATAAACATTTAGAAACTGTACTAAGTAGGATAAGTGAACTTGCCCTGAATTTTAAAAGATGGAAAACTGACAAGAAAACCAGAGAAATAAATAGGGGGAAAGAGCCCAAATCACATGCAGAAATAAGCTCCTGTGTAGTGGGAGCTGTTTAGAGCAGATTCTTTACCTAGAATTAAAGAGCACAGAATAGATAGAACCTGAGCAGTTGTGTGGCTGGTAAATTTGGAATAAGTTGGATTTCCCTTCTCATGCTCCTTCCATACTGAAGCAGTGACTTGTATGGACTCTAGGATTGGATTTATTATTGCCGTGTTAGGAGCTGAACCCAGGAGTACTCTATCACTAAGATATAAGCCCAGCCCTTTTTATTTTTTCTTTTTACACAGAGCCTAAGTTGCCTTAGGCTGGCCTCAAACTTGAGATCCTCTTGCTTTAGTCTCCTGAGTCACTTAGGATCACAGGCAGGTGCCTCCATGCTCTGCAGAGGTTGAAAATTTGTAGTGTTTCGTGGATTGTTACTGATTTTTTGGGCAGAAGGGGCCAAAGAGAAATATTCTGGCCTTTAGATTAAAATGATCTTGAAAAGCTTTCCAGAACCCTAAAAAAAAGCTGAAATATCAGAATGTTGCAAAAACATAACAAGGAAAATCTAAACTGGGCGTGGTGGTGCACAACTACTGCTACTTAGGAGGCTAAGGCAGGACGATCACTAGTTTCAGGTTAGCCTGGGCAATTTTCCAAAACCCTATCTCAAGATAAAAAGGGTTGGGCATGTAGCTTAGTGGTAGATTTCCCCTGAGTTCTATCCCTAGTGCCACAACAAAAGAAATCTTTAAAAGTTGCAAATTGTAGCGCACGCCTGTAATCCCAGCACTTTGGGAGGCTGAGGCAGGAGGATCGCGAGTTCAAAGCTAGCCTCAGCAATGGTGAGGCACTTAGTAACTCAGTGAGACCCTGTCTCTAATAAAATACAAAAAAAGCGCTGGGGATGTGGCCCAGTGGTCGAGTGCCCCTGAGTTCAATCCCCTGTACCAAAAAAAAAAAAGTTGCAAATTGTCACTAGAGTTCAAAAATAATAGGTCAAATAAAATGAGAGGACTAAATCAGGAAAAATAATCTCTTTGTACACACACACACACACACACACACACACGGAAAATTTTATGGAATAATAAAAGGTATAAAGAGTTTTAACAGAGCTGGGCGCGGTGGCGCACGCCTGTGATCCCAGCACTTGGGAGGCTGAGGCAGGAGGATCACGAGTTCAAAGCTAGCCTCAGCCGTGGCGAGGCACTTAGCAACTCAGTGAGACCCTGTCTCTAATAAAATACAAAAAAGGGCTGGGGATGTGGCCCAGCGTTCAAGTGCCGCTGAGTTCAATCCCCGGTACCCCCCCCCCCCAAAAAAAAAAAAAGATTACCATAACTTCCAAATACTGTGAAGAGAAAATTAAAAGAAAATCTAAATAAATAGGGAGAGATAACATGGTGACATTTAGAGATTCAATATTCGTGGCAGAACGGATGACTGTTCTCCCCACATTGAACTAGAGTACCATTAGTATTTTTGTTGGTTGGTTGGTTTTAATTTTTCACAAAAGCTTAAAAGACAAAACTCAGACCACCTACAATAAATAAGAATCAGATTCTCTCTGGATATAGAATACAATGGAATAATCGCTTTAAAGGTTGGAGAGGAAATTCCTGAAGGACCTATTGGGAACTTAAAATTAATCTAGAGCTGGGTGCTGTGGCTTGCACCTGTATCCCAGGAGTTCGTGATCAGCGAGGCAGTGTAGCAAGGCCCCACCCCCACCCCCTTCTGAGGGTGTGGTGGGGGAATCTAAAGAATGGAAAGATTAAAAAAAAAAAAAAATGAAGAGTGCTCATTTCAGCAGCACATAAACTAAAATTGGAACACACTGAGAAGATTAGTGTGGCCCCTGTGCAACGATGATACACAAATTCATGAAGCATTTCGTATTTAAAAATATATACATAGTGAGAAAAAAGTTTAAAATTATAATTAAGTTCAAAGGATGTTAATTTGTGGTGTTTAACTGGTCAGCTAAAAATAACCTAGATACTGGAGGTAGGGCTACAAAGGAAGGAAAATATTATGTATTTCTTATTTGGAGGAAAGGTAATATAGTACTCCCTATAGTGCTTGGTAACACAGTCCTCCCTCTCCTGCTCTCACCCTGTCTTCTTCTAGTACAGGAACCTGGGGATCAAACCCAAGGCTTCTTGTATGCTAGGCAGCAGTACCATTGAGCTACATCCCCAGTCCTTTTATTTTTTGAGACAGGTTTTCACTGTTTTCCAGGCTAGCCTCAAACTGGATATTATCCTGCCTCAGCCTTCCCCCTTGTAGAATCTTTTCTCTTTTTTGGGGGGCGGGGGAGGGGGAGAGGCTGTGGTACCAGGGATTGAACTCATGGGCACTCAAACACTGAGCCACATCCCCAGCCCTATTTTGTATTTTATTAGAGACAGGGTCTCACTGAGTTGCTTAGCGCCTTGCCATTGCTGAGGCTGGCTTTGAACTCAAGATTCTCCTGTCTCAGCCTCCCGAGTCACTTAGGATTACAGGCGTGCACCACCATGCCTGGCTATAGAATCTAAAAAAATGTTTGTTAAATTAATATATCCTGATTAAGACTATACTCATAGAAGGTGGCAGGTTTAAGTATGTTTTAGTCTCTAGAAGAATAGAAATAGGATGTTCATCTATCTTTTAAACCAATAAATGACAACAGACTCTAATACATGGTTGAGGGGGGATTCCATCAGCTTAATAAAAGGTGTTTGGGATCCCCCCCCCCCCACCTTGGAACTTGGAAAGACAAGTAACTTGCTTGTGAGTAAAGGAACAACCTTTATTAAGGTTTTCATAGATGGATCTTCTATATGACAGCTCCTGCTCTGTTAGGTCAGCATCACTGGGACCACAAGAGAGTCAGGGGTGAAGACCCATTGCTTCAGGAAAGAGGAGCCCAGAGATCAGGTGTTTGGACTAACTTGCAGTGTTCTTTGTTTCTTGCAGATGTTCCCACGAGCCTGCACTTCCAGAGCATGCTAAAGTCTCAGTGGCAGAACAAGCCTTTTGACAAAATCAAACCTCCCAAAAAGTTCTCACTTAAGCACAGAGCACCCATGCCAGGCAGTCTGCCGGATCCAACTCGTAAAGACAGGCACAAGTTGGTCAACTCCTTCCTAACAACAGCCAGTAAGTTTCAGATTAGGGAGTCCTCCAGAGTCCTAGTTATTTTTTCTTCCTTTTATATTCTCAGGTTACTGGTTTGCCATGCCAGTATGTTGGGTAAGCCAATTGTATCACAGTCTACTACTTCTGCTTATCTTGGATGCTCTTAGATGGATTTGGAAAGTTATTCCAAATACCATGGATCTTGGGGAAGACTCAAAGTGTCCAGTGAACAGTCAGCAGTGGCATAGCATTGCATCCACCTGTGGGCAGGCTGTCTTGTAGCCTGGTGTCACATTTCTCTGGTTATGAGTTCCCTGTGCCTGTCCTAGCCATTGTGCTATTTACTAGAGGCTTCAGTCCTAAAGGACTTCTTGCTGCCCTGGGTATATAGCATTGGCCTAGAGAGAACTCAAGGGCTCAAATAAAAGATTTGAGAGAAGGTGTTTCACAGCTCTTTTTCTGTTCCCCTCTTCAGAGCTGTCCCATCACCAAACCCGGCCTGACAGGACCCACAGGCAGCACTTAGACGATGTGGGGGCCGTGCCTATGGTGGAGCGAGTGACAGCGCCAAAAGCAGAGCGCTTGCTCAACCCACCGCCACCCGTGCATGACCCAAACCACAGCAAAATGAGATTGCGAGACCATTCATCTGAGAAAAGTGAAGGTAGGGCCAGGCCCGGCACCTCTACCTGCATTTGCACCTGCTCAGGGCTTTCTGGGGCAGCCCAGGCTTCTCTTAATTGCCCCCCAGCTTTGTCCTTCGCCTTCTAGGAAGGCTGAGTAGGGGGGCACTACTGCTTCTAAATGCAGGTCACTTCTTACCGCTGCAGCAACCTCTGCCAAGCCCCCTACCTCCCCCATCACCAAGTTTGCTTCACCTTTTTATCCTCCAGGCTTAGAAAGCATTTTTACCTTTCATGCATATTGCTGGTATTACTAGTGTGTGTTTAGAAGTGGAGCTGGTTAAGACAGTTATGTATTCCTCTCTTTTCTGTTGACTTCTGCAGTGTTGAAGCATCACACAGATGTGAACAGTTCCAGCTACTTGGCTACTGCCCACCATCCACCACACAGTCCCTTGGTGCGACAGCTTTCCACCTCATCAGACAGCTCCGCACCCACCAGCTCTGGCTCACAGGTTACAGCCAGTGCTTCTGTAAGTACCTGTGTGCATTTGGTTGGACATCCTCTGCAGGTTACCCCTCATGCAAGTGTCTCTGAAGTACATTGTAGAGGGTAGGTTATGAAGCCCAGGACATTCATGGGAACTCATTTTTAAACCAGAGTAGTAGTAGTACTTAATCTGTTATTTTTCTTTCTTTTTTTTTTTTCTTTCTTTTTTTTTTTTTTTTTTTTTTAATGTTTATTTTTTAGGTGTGGTTGGACACAATATTTTTTTATTTTTATGTGGTACTGAGGATCGAACCCAGGGCTGCTCACGTGCTAGGCAAGCGCTCTACCACTGAGCCACAACCTCAGCCCTTTATCTGTTATTTTTCATAGTAGAGTTGGATCTCTGCTGAACCACCCATAGAAAGCTTGATACTGAGATAGGCTCTTAAGGTGATCTCTGCTTAAGATTTGTGCGACTAAGTTTCACACAGAAGTCTACAGTGCCATGGTCTTAACTCTTTTGGCCCAAGATGTGAGAGGAGGGAGATGGGCTTTGGAGATAGCTGTTGATTTCCTTACTTTTGCTCTTCTACTGAGTGGAGGTAGAGTTACTTACAGTGAAGAGTGGGTGTGAGGTATGGGAAGGGAGAAGGCAGAAAGTACGTGGTTTTTTTAGATGGAGAGAACAGAACTACAAATTCAGCAGGTCACTGTAGTTGTGTCCAGGTAGTACATTGATAATGGCAGCCCATTTAAGGCACTCCTTCCCCTCACCCTGACCCATCAACTCTCACAGTACCATACTCCATCCATCAAGTTGTTTGCAGCCATTTCAAATATATGCTCATTGATTTCATTTTAATATTTTCATCTCTCAAGAAGCTACACTCTCTTGAACACTTAGACTTAGAGCTGATTTGTGTCCATTAAAGTCCTTTGTATAATAATTTCAATAACAATTATAACAGTAATTATAAAACTCTGGAACACTAATGTTTATTGAACACTTATGCCAGTGCTAAGTGTTTGATGTGTGTCATCCCTTTTAATCCTACAGTTCCTTTTGAGATGTAGGTGGTTTTATGGATTCTTATGTTGTGGGCATGAAAACTAAGGCTTTCTAATGTTGAGTAAATTGCATAAAGTGAGGCAGCTTGTGAAGGGTTATAATTGTGATTCAAACCCCAACAGTGTGACTACAGAGCCAGCTCTCTCACCATGACAGTACACAGTCTAAGGGTGGAGGCATTACAGAGGTGACTTAGAAAGCTGTTACAGAGCTTAGATCAAGAAACTTCTAAGCTCACAAAATGTGCTCCCTAAGCTCCTGTCATCAGGTAGGAATTCACATTGTTCCCTTTGCTTTTATAAGTCAGACGATCTTTTTCAAGTGGTCTTCTTACTACTCCCCCTTGTTCACCTCACACATTCAATTATTCACCAGCACAGGGTTTCAGATAATCAAAGAATTTAGAAGTCTCATTGTGATTAAAAAATATATATATATGAGCTCTTAAGATCTAGGACTTGTTGAGTATATCAGGCTCCCTGAGTCTGGAAAATATTAATCTAGGCCTGGATCTTTCGAAAATTTTACTTAATTTTTGCATATAGATTTTTGTGTATAGCACTCTGCTGACCCTTAATGCTTTAATTCCCATATTTGTTCAGTGAATGTGGATTTATGTAATAGTAAGCAAAGTGATTGACCAAATACTTACATTCAGAGAGAGAGGCTGGATAACACTGGAGAAATTATGGTGGGAGCAGGGTATTTGTGGCAGTTCTTTGCCAGAGTCATTGGTTGCAGAAAAATCACCTCATTGGCTTTAAAATATATATATATATCACAACCAGCCAACCTATCTGCTTTCCTTCTCTCCTTTCTTTCTTGTTTCTGATGTACAACTAGGTATAGGAACCACTTGCTGTTCTCGTTGCCTGCTCTCACTTCTAGCTTTAAGTAGGAGAAAGTAGTTAGATCAGAAGAAGCTAACAGAATGGGGGGTATAGGACAAAGATGAGAGGAAGAGGTTATTCTTGGACAGTCCCACAAGCCTCTTTGCCTGGAAGGTACAAACAGTAGGCCCAGAAAGATTCGGGAAAAATACATACCTGTTTCTTCCAGCAGTTTCACATTAATTCTTGACCAAGGTACAGAGAAGATCTCTTATGTTGTGGGCATGAAAACTTAAGACTTTCCGATCTCTGTACCTTGTCTCTCCTAAAGTACCCTTTCTATGCTTTCTTTTGTGGGACATGGAACTTCAGCTGAGATGTGGCAGTAGCTAAGGCCTTTGTGTATGAGGCCACTGATCCTTAGCTATAGAACCCAGCCAGTCCAGATTTGCAAAAAATCTCTTCAACCATTTTGGTTAAGCAGTTGCTGTAAATTTGTGAGGTAACAGTCTAGTCTAGTTGATAGAGAAGGAAATAGAAGTGGAAAAGACTTTGTGGTTACCTGAAATCATAAATGACAGCAGCTGAAATCCTGGTCCGGGAAGTGCTAATTTTTAATATACTCTGAAAATGTTCTAAGATAATGAGATGAATAAATTGAACGTCACTTTCCAAGAACTGAGGTTAGTTGTAGGGGAAATCCTGACCTTCCTTATCTCCTTTCACTAGCCCTTCCTCTGAGGGCTGGCCACACTTAGGTGGTTTGGGTGTGAATGTAGCCTCTTAGATGTTTCCAGATGCATTGTTGCCATGGCAGCATGTTTGTCATCCCACTGTTTCCCTCTGGCCTCTCACAGCTCAGTTAACAGTCTGTTTCAGGATAAGGTATATACTGTCTGGGCAGAAGCAGCTAGTAGACTTTCTCTTCCATCTAAGAAACCAGGCCAGTTTATTATTCCTTCCTGATCTCTCAGCTACAGTAGATACCCACCTCTGCCTCCAAAATTGGATCCTTGGAAGTCTCATTGCCCCCAAGGGTTTGATCTTCTTCACTTCCCATCAGAGCACATTTCTTTCTTTAGGAATTGGAGTTGTAGATAATTCCTCTTCTTCAGTTTCCCTTCACTTATCTCAGTGATGCAGTTAGAAAGCTCTAGGCTCTTTATCCTAGAATAACAGGGGAAATTACCTAAGAGCTGAGCAGGTGGTGGGTGCAAATTTACCTCAAGAGTTCAGATCATCAAGAGGGAGATGCTTTCATGACAGCCAAGGTGAGATAGTCTGTTGAGAGGGCCTATCCTTGGGGTGTCTATTTTAGAGTATGAGAACTCAGGGTTTTTTTGTATTCTAATTTGTTATACATGTTTGCAGAGTGTTTCATTTCATATTACATATAAAGGGCACAATTTTTCAAGTTGCTGGTTTTATATAAAGTATTTTTACAACAATTATGTCTTCATACATGTATTTAGGGTAATCATGGATAACTGAGAACTCAGTATTTGTAACCCAGAAGTCATCACTAAGTGTAAACATTGCTTTTTAGGAGCTAAGTGATAGGGCTCAGGAATAAAATAGGGGAGTAGGGATTTTTAAAGGAGGATGTTAATAGAGGAATAAAAACTTCAACAACTGAACTAAGACCCTTGGATACTCACCCCTATAAAATTCAACAAGTCTCTTTTCACATGAGTGCATGAGGGAAAGGGGGGCTAGTGGGGCATATGAATGGGAGTTACTCCTTGGGACCACCTGGTATTTCCCCCAGGACTCTGCTCTTGGAGACAGTTTCCTAGGGGTGAGCCATGGCAGTCACTACAGAGCTCTACCTGAGGAACCAGATGCCTGATTATTGGTGATCCTGTTTATATCTTAGATGAATGATTTGGCGTTTGTAAAATTGTGCCTCCCTTAAATCATAACCTTTGTCTTAACAGCAGCCAGTAAGGAGGAGAAGGGGAGAGAGCTCGTTTGACATTAATAACATTGTCATCCCAATGTCTGTTGCTGCAACAACTCGAGTAGAGAAACTACAATACAAGGAAATCCTTACTCCCAGGTAGAAGCCCTGAATTATCAGCTCCTTCTCTTCTGTTATTGCCCTTTCCCCCTCTTCTCTTCTGACCAACCTTTGGGCTTTGTCTTCTCTCATCTCTCTCCTCTCCTAATCCTCCCCGCCCCCCCCCCCCCCCCCACTTTTTTTTTTTTTTTTTTTTGCTTGTCATATTAGGCCTCAAACCTGCTAGGTAATCACATCTCTTGTCCCTTTTTTGTTGTTGTTTTGTACCGGGGATTGAACCCAGGGGTACTCGACCCCTGGGCCACATCCCCAACCCTTTTTCATATTTTATTAGAGACAGGGTCTCTCTGAGTTGCTTAGTGCCTCACCTTTGCTGAGGCTGGCTTTGAACTCTCCATCCTCCTGCCTCAGCCTCCCAAGTGCTGGGATTACAGGCGTGCGCCACCGCACCTGGCCCCAGTCCCTTTTATAAAATTTTGAGACATGGTCTTACTGTTGCCCAGGCTGGCCTGGAACTTGATATCCTCCTGCCTCAGCTTCTAAAGTATGTGGGATTATAAGCACATGCCACTGAGTCCACTGAGTGTTCAGTCTTTTGTTTAAAAGAAAGTCTTACCTAGTGGGAGTGAAATTGTTTCTGTATATAGTTTTCTCTCATTGCATTATATGACCAGAGGTCACAACCTGGCAGGCCACTGACCATGATTGACAAATAAACATGTTTTATTAACATATACAGTGTGCTTTAAAATAGTGAATTTGTTTCAACATCAAAGCAGAATTTCACATATAAGTTGTTATTTACATTCTTTGTTACAAATCAGAAGATTGAGCAAACCTCTCTGTATATACATTTCTCATATGGTGCCAGTCCTGAATAGTGTTTGTCCCCTTTAAACAGGTTTCCTTGCTTGAGTTTGTCAGTCTCTCATCCCCAACCCCATCCCCAGCTTGCTTCTTGTGTTTCTTGGCCTTTGTGGGTATTTGAATATGAGGACTTCTTTTGAGGTCTCAGGGTGACAGGCTGAGGTGTGATAGGGCAGAACCTTCCTCAAGCAGCCTGCCTACCATCTCATGGGACTTTTTTTCCTTCTTGGTTTTGCAGCTGGCGGGAGGTTGATCTTCAGTCTCTGAAGGGGAGTCCTGATGAGGAGAATGAGGAGGTAATGGCATGGTCATACTCTCTTAGAAGAAAACACACACTTGGGTACACATATTCAAGATGCCTCAAGACCTGTGGGTGTCAAGTGAAAGCTTCGTGTATTCCTGTCCTGACCAGGAAGAGCCTAGAAAGGGGTGGGACTGGTTCTAGAATTGCTATATCCATACTTAAACTCAGCTTCTTGGGGGAAAGAGGGACTCAATGAAGCTGTTCTCTTGCAGATCGAGGACCTATCTGATGCAGCCTTCGCCGCCCTTCATGCCAAATGTGAGGAGATGGAGAGGGCACGGTGGCTGTGGACCACGAGTGTGCCACCCCAGCGGCGGGGCAGCAGGTGATGGGTCAGGCCTGTGGAGGGAGGGTAGATAGGGAGTTTGGGCCCTGCCTATGTCCACAGAATTGCCAGTGCCTCCTGTTTGCTTTTCATATTCATCTATTGGCAATGTCCTAGGAATTAAAAGTTTCTAGCATTTGTTGGAACTAGCAGAGGTATGACTTAAGTCAAATGCTGCATCCTTGCTGAGTAGTCCCTGTCTGGTTCTCATAAATTATTGTGATTGCCTATGGCACTTGAAGGCCAGTCATGGTGATTATTGAGCTGAAGGACCTTTGAAGACCTCGCCACAAGTTAACCTTCTTTGGGTTAGTGAACTGTGGTTTCCTACTTCAGAGAATTGTCTCACATATCATTGTCCTGTTTCCATTTATTCTTAGCAGTGGCAGAACCCCTCAGATTCTCAAATACAAAGTTTTGGAGCTCTAGTTTGTTTCTTTTCTTTGACTAGTTTTCAGAGTCTGGACTAAATTCCCTATCCCCATGAATTCACTATGTGCTCTGCCAGAGATTAGCCCTTGGCATTGTTTAGTCCTGGCTTTCTCAGGATGATAGACGTACATAGTTCTTGGATGTTACATTTTGTACCTCCTGCTCTGGGTAGTAGTAGAATGAAGTGAGATTTGCTGGATCTTAGGAAAACACTGTGGTGTCTTTCAGTCAGCCTCAGTGTCCTTTGCTAGGGATGCTTTTTTCCTATGTCCTCCTCACCCCCCACCCACCCAGAAATACACAGACAAGAACTCCTCCATTAGCCTACACTCACAGCTGCATTCCTTGGTGTACAGGTCTTACAGGTCATCAGACGGCCGGACCACCCCACAGTTGGGCAGTGCCAACCCCTCCACTCCACAACCTGCCTCCCCTGATGTCAGTAGTAGCCACTCTCTGTCAGAGTTATCCCATGGTCAGTCTCCTAGGAGCCCCATTAGCCCAGAACTGCACTCGGCACCCCTCACCCCTGTGGCTCGGGATACTCTGCGACACTTAGCCAGCGAAGACACCCGTTGTTCCACACCAGAGCTGGGAATGGATGAACAGGTGAGGTATAACACCTTTGCGTGGGATTGGCAAAGTGGCGGGTGGAATTGGGAAGCGGGTAGAACCTGCAGAAGATGAATCTTCATTTTTATGACTCCTCCCTATTTTGAGGGGACAGGATTATGCACTTCAAATTTATTTTCTGAAGGTACAAGGGAATTGTATAACCATTGTTAAATGAGTGCCCACCCTGTGAGGGGTCTTCTGGACTGGCTCAGAAAATCCAAATAGACTGGTCCACAAGTTTTGGGGCAGGAGGCCGGCTTGGGTCCTCACCAGAGCAAATTGTCTTCCCACAGTCCGTCCAGCCATGGGAGCGACGAACCTTCCCCCTGGCATACAGTCCCCAAGCAGAGTGTGAAGACCAGCTGGATGCACAGGAACGGGCAGCCCGCTGCACTCGGCGCACCTCAGGCAGCAAGACTGGTCGGGAAACCGAGGTGGCACCCACCTCGCCTCCCATTGTCCCCCCCAAGAGTCGGCATCTGGCAGCAACAGTCACAGCTCAGCGCCCAACTCACAGATGAGCTGGAGATGAGAATCTAAACAGACTCACTAACTATTGGCATTAAAGCTTCAGAAATCTCTGCGTTTGATATTCAAACATCATATGCCGGAAATTTTCACAGTTTTTAGTGAATTTAAGGAATTTAGATCCTCCTTTGGTATTTTTTTCCTTATTTTGATTTTTGTTTTGTTTCTGTTTCCATGTTTTCTTGTCACCCACCTGAGCACTTCCTCTAGTTGGCAGACTGAGTTCAGGATAAGACCCTGCTGGCCTGGTCCTGGTACATCCTCTGCACTGTTGAATCACTGGACTTAGCAATGTTAGATGATCACCCCTCTGCTTCATGGGCAGGGTAGAAAAGCTAAACGGGCAAAGGGGATGGAAAGCTCCAGTTCAGCATGGCCTTTTAGTTTAGGATGGGACAGAACAAGGGCAATCTGGGCTCTTAACTCCCCTTCCCTCCCATCTGTGGCTTGGCTGAGCTCTAGTGTTTCTGGCTGGGTCCCCCCCCCCAACACACACACACACACACACTTTGGTTTTCTGTGCTGGAGAACCCCACCAGAACCTCTTTGCCGTAATTGCCAGCTGCTCTCACTGATCTCTCAGCCAGCAGGATGGCTCCCCCTTGTCACCCAGGTCTTGAAGACCTGTTTTCAGTTTCATCTGCATTTGGTCCTCTCTGTCTTGTTAACTGCAGTAACCTGGCTGCGGCTGCTCAGGTTCCCCCATCCTGCCCCTTCCTGCCCTTGTCTGCTCCCCATGCCATGCACACACCCACACAAATCAGTCCTTCCATGTTGGCTTGGTCTGTGAAGGTAGGGTCTATTTAACCTCAGTCCCCACTCCCCTACAAATTAGGAGATTGAGGGTGTGAGCAGCCATCTCCCCTGTATAATTTTGCTTTTCACTGACTGGTTCACTTTGTCATGTTTCCTTCACTTCCATTTCCCTGTCAGTGTCAATTAGACTCTTCCTCTTTCACACTCCCCTTGCCTGTGGAACATTGTCTGAACCTAGCTGTGGTTTTCATCACTCCCCATTACCTTCCTTTGTTAACCTTGTGCCTGTCTTATGTGTAATCACATCACCAAAAAGGGGGCGGGGAGGGAAGGACTTTTTTTTTCTGCCATTTTGTAATCGTATAAAAGTTGTAGGCAAACTGCTTAATGGTTGGGGTTTTTTCACAATTTTCAACATTAGTGATTTTTTTTTTTTTTTTTTTTTTTTTTTGTTCTGTTTGCAAGTTAAAGGGTTTGTCATTGTTTCTTTAAACAACAATAATGCACCATATCCCTATGCATAAAGTGCTTCTTCTATTTATAAGGTTGAAAATTCTGAATAACCCTTTTAGCATTGTAAAAAAAAAAAAAAAAACAAAAACAAAAAAACAAAAAAAAATTTAAAAAAAAAACAAAAATTGGGGAAAAAAACTTGTATTTTGTAAATATTTTCTTTTCCTGCTTTGAGCTGTGTAATGGCAGCGAAACATGTAGCTGTCTTTGTTCTATAGAAATGCTTTTCTTCAGAGAAGCTGATCTTTGTTAATGTCTTGATTCTGTTCGCAAAGCACAGACTAGTGCTTTAAAAAAAAGGAAGGAAAAATGAAAAAAATAATAAAAAAAAAAAGAGTTGCAGAATGTTGGGTGTCAGCCCTTTATTGACATGCTGGACTTGGGTGTCCATTGCAGTGATGGTAGCTCTGGAGGCAGCTCTGCTGGAGCCAGACTTTGGGGGATCTGGCTGGCTCTGAACCTTGGAGACCATTGTCTTCTGGGAGCATGGCAGGTTCATGTGATGGTCACGAGAGATGATGTGGTGGTTTTCACTGAAATGAGGGATACGAAGAGGAGAGAGGCCAGCGCAGACTGTCTGCTCTTTCTTACTGAGTGAAAGCAGTCCATCCGTGGCCTCTCGCTGTTCTTTTTCTAGGGAGGCCAGCACTCTTTGTATCAAAATTTAAATTGTTCTTTAATGGAGATTTTACTTTTCATCATTTAACTTTTCTGGGGCTGGGGGTCAATGAGAATTTGTATAATTTTAATGGTACCTCGATTGTTTCTTTGGCCTCCCACCTAAGAGATCACAGCCTCTTTCTCCTGAGGAGGCTAAGTGCTTGAATGAGTGGGTGAACCTGGTTCTTTCTCTCCTCCTTTCCATAGCAGTGAAGCCAAAGCAGCAAATGAGGCTGCGTCATGGCTCTGAAAGCAGTCATTCTGAGAACATCTCTTGTTAGCTAGCAGGTGCTGCTGCTTTAGTTGGAGTTAAGATCTGCTTGACTGAAGCAGCTCCTAGCAGCATCATGACCTTGATATGATTACTAAGGAATAATATGATGAGTTACTGTTTTGTGTTTGTTTTCCTTTGTGGCATTGCTAGAAGCAAGATGGATATTCCCGTTTTAGGTTAGCAGAAATATTCCTTAATCTCTAATAAGATTCCAAAGAAGAGAAGACGGCTGTGTATGTAAGCCTGAAAAGGATCTAAGCTATTCATTCAGGTAACTGAATTATTTTCTGCTTCAGCCTCAAGCCTCTAGACTAATCTCAGGTTTGAGTGCACTGGCCTGGTCTTTAATGCCTTAGTACAGTATTGTGGGTTCAGTCACAGGGTATTCATTACCCTTTTGAGTTAGACAGAAAAGGTTTGCAAGAACTGCAATGAAAGCATTAACTGAGAACGAACAAGTATGGACTCTCTTCACCTTCAGGGTCCCAGAAAGAGCTGTTAAGCCTCATGTCCAGCTTTTAACAAAACAGCCATTTCCTGTTCTAAGTATAAGTGTGAAAAAGAACTTGGGAGTCATACATTGTATATAATTTTCTTGTCCTTAGAATCCATGAGCCAGAGATCTTATTTAATCAGAGTAATAACTTTATTTCCAAATTCACTTTTACAGCAACAGTCAGTGTAAATCATTTGTTAAAACACACAATACACTATATGGACATTTCACAGACGGGAAGCTAAGCTAAGATGATTTCATGTCCCTCCCCCCACCCTCAAAATTATCAAAGAAATCATGGGACTTGCAAGTGCCGGAAATCATCCTGCCCAGCACAGCAGATTCATGGGCTAAGTCCATTAGGAGGTGAGACTCTGGGTCAGTGCCCGGGGTAACCCTTTCCAAAGCCAGAGAGAAGTTGGGAGGCTCACAAAGCCATAGACCTGTAGCTGATAACCACCTCTGCCCCTTGTCCCCACCTCTTATTTTGGGAACAAAGACAAGGAAAATAAAGGAAGAGATAGCTGCTAGAAGTTTGGCCCAGTGGGAGAGGTGACACTGAGGTGCCAGTAGCTTAGAGGAAAGGATGCCAGGGTCTTGGGGGGAGGTAAGATCGTGGATTACTCCATCAAAGTGCAGCAGCAGGCCAGAGCAACAGGATCTCAGGTTCCCTACACAAGCCTGGTAACTGGCTGGGAAGAGTTGGAAAACTATCTGCCTCTGCAACTGGGAAAGCCTTTCAGAACAGCACAGCCCCGTGGCCTCAAGCCCCACAGCACCTCCCTCCCTCTAGCAAGTGTGGTTGAAATTATGAAAAGGGTTACAAGGCAACCTAACTGTGCACTCCATAACTTCCCTTTGCCCATATGAACTGTCTTACATGGTCCTCCCCCTCCCCCCACAGCACAGCAAGCAATCATAAACAGGATACAGTCTCACCACGGAAGTCAGTTTAAATGGAACTATTGATAAAGTGAATCGAGAGCTTGAATGAATCAGGCATATAGTATATTTTATCTAGCACATCTAGGGACATTGGCTCTGGAGGTGGGGCAAATGGAGGGAGTGGGGAGTGCCCAGCCCTGGGAGGATTGTCCTCATTAAAACGATAAGCCAGCATCACTCTGCAATTTACCCATCAGCACTGACCTGATCACTCAAAACCATGATGTTTAGGCTGACCCTAATAGCCTACCCCACAAAGGAGATTGCAGAGCTCTCCACATAAGACCCACAGTGCTGAAGAGCAGGGCACGAAGAACTGCAGGAGGAGAACAAGAAGAGGCGCAAGAAGAAAAAGCTGAAATCAGTGGCAGTAATGTAGTCACGTACCTTTTAAACCACACTTCCTATCTGGGAGTCAGGACAGTAGGAAACCTCACTGTGGAAAGTTAAAAGGCCCAGGTAATTCCTTGCATGGGCAGCTCTGCCCACCCAACCCCCAGGCTTGCCTTTATCTGTACCCAAATTGGAAGCAGCCGAGTATCTAAAAAGGCCGCTTCCTTTTTTCCACAGCAACAGGGAGCATGGGAAGAAACGATGTCTCCTAGCTAGTTCCCCTTCCTCTGTCAGTAGCCTAGGCCCCCCTTGGATCCTGTCCAGGCCAGCAGCAATCCATCTCAGTCCCTGCTGGTGAGGAGGCCCAGGCTGTCTCTTAGGAGGGCCCAGGCCAAGGGTAGAGCTTCTGGCGGCCACAGCTCTCTCCCCATCCTGACACTAGCTTTCTTATAACAGGAGTCATAAGACTTAGGGCTGCTGTGGGACTTGAGGCTGTCACCAGAGAGGACCATCTTCATGCTGCAAACCAGAACAGCCACAGCCTGCCCTGACAAAGAGCCTGGGGGACAGAGAGAGGCACCATGCCTCTGTCCTAGTCCTGTGCTTCAGGCCTTCACAGCTGAGAAGCCTCAGGTGTCAGAATCTGGTCTCTGTTGGTTCCCAGATGCTGAAGAAATCCTTTCAAAACTTAGGAGGCCCCAGCAGGTATACCTGCCTCTTGGAGCCAAGTACCTGTGTGAGGGTGAGAGACATCCAGGACCCTCATGAGGGTGGGCTAGAAGCCTCTTTACAAGCGTTTTGAGATGCATGCGTCCTTTTTTTTTTTTTTCCCCCATTTTTTTTCTTTTTTTTTTTTTTTCTTTTTTTTCTTTTTTTTTTTTTTTTTCCAACTCACTATCATAGTCACTCTGGTGAATCCAAACAGACAAATCCAACTACAACGCAACAAGGTGCAGACGGGGAGGGAAGGGCAACATCTATGTATATGTCCAGCTGCTCCAGCAGATCAAACAGCATTGCTTTCAACTGGGACTGGGGAAAAGAATCATTTCCGAGGGGGGCATGTTCCCTGCTTGGGGATATGAAGGGCTGATTCCATGCACCTGGAGTTAAACCGCATGTGGGCTCTGGGAGGCTGGCAGTCAAGCTGGGGTGGAAGTGAGGGACAGAAAATGTGGCCCTGCCCTGGGAGTCACCTGCCCATCCTTGTGTTATTACTAGCAACCAGGACATTCTACCTCCTGCTACCAAATCAACACAGGAAGGGAACCAGGCCTATCAGACTGTCACCAAGTCAACAAGGAAGGCAAAAACTTCTAGGGT
>CM046660.1:18214472-18240151 GCA_025594165.1 Tamias sibiricus | reverse complement strand
AACCAATACAGAGAATTAGTGGAAAATGGCATATTTTTATCAAGGTCTAATAAGATTAGTAATAAATAATAACATGACCAGTAAATTTTTCATTTAGAATTCAAGAAATCTTAAGTACACTTGAATTAAAGGCGACTGACTGTCTAGGCAGTTTTGAAATCTGTTGGGAAAGCTCTGAAAAAAAAGTCCTTCATTCTCACACTCCTGCGACAGGAACAAAACTGTATTTAATGGAGAAATTTAATTTATGTGACTTCTGTATTGAAATAGCAAGAGAAAATATCAGGACCCACATGGTTTAAGTACCAAAGGAAACTGGGAAGAAGTAACTGATGAAGATCCAAACAAATTAATGAACTTGGAAACCAAGATGTACTTTTATTCATATTTATAGTAGAAAGGTGAGCAATCCCACCATGGGTTGGTCGTAAATAGCAAAAACTCTATCTCGTCACTAGTTGCACTTTCCTTGTAAAGGAAGAAGGGAGTCGCAGACGTATAGGAGATGACACATGAGAAAGGACATTTAAGTACAGATCCAGAGTGTGCGTGGGCACGACTCCAGTTCCCCCAGGCAGGAATGGGTGATTCTTTAATAATGGATAATTCTTTAGATGCCAGACAGTACCGTGCACCCAGCAGGCCAGGTGTACCCAGGACAGGCTGAGAGGACCAGCCTTAGTGGAAAGCATGTGGCAGCATCCAGGAAAATGAAAAACTGCAGGTATCCCAGGAAACATAGAAATAAAAACATCTGTAAGTTCAAGTGTGTTTATGAAGCATTGCGTCAAAAACTGGCAGCACATTGCTCACATTGCTCTATCAACAGGGAACATTGTGGTCACATGCATGTTGCATGTTGTTAGTGTTGACATCAGTCAGGAGAAGGATGGAGTCAAGCTGAGGAGTTGTGTTTGGAGGGATTGTCCCCCTCACCCTGGAGTAGGAACAGAAGATTCAGGAAAGTGCGATAAGACCCCATTTGTTGTTATTGTTTTTTGTTTTGTTTTGTTTTTTGGTACCGGGGATTGAACTTGACCATTGGGCCACATCCCCAGCCCTCTTTTGTATTTTATTAGAGACAGGGTCTCGCTGAGTTACTAAGTGCCTCGCCATTGGTGAGGCTGGTTTTGAACTCTCAATCCTCCTGCCTCAGCCTCCCAAAGTGGTGGGATTACAGGCCTGTGCCACTGCGCCTGGCTTCATTTGTTGTTGTTGTTGTTGTTGTTGCTGGCATCTGCTGAGCTATTGGTATTATTGACTTTGTCAGTTTTTCATGACTGTTTGAAATGCCTGAGGTAAATTACCTTACCAAGAAAAAAAGTTGTTTTGGTTCACGATTTGAGAGGTTTCAGTCCATGGCCATTTGGCCCTGAGGATTTTGCAGTCCACCAAGGCAGGAACAAGTACAGACAAGCTGCTGATGGTATAATAGCCAGGAAGCAAAAGAGAAAGCGGCAGGAGTCATAATGTCCCCTTCATTTGCATGCTTCTACTGACCTCACTTTTTCCAGTTAGCACCCCCTGTTGGTGATTTCACCAAGTCAGCTTAGTACCACAGACTGCATGGGTTAAAACACTTGAGCCTTTGGGGGCACTTATCACAGCCTTGGTACTGTCCACAGTGGCATCCACAGACCCCCATGAGAAGAAGACATCACCTTCCAGACCTTTTTTTTAAAACCATGAGAATATGAAATATGTATTTTATTTATTTTTTTGTATATTTTACAGCAATGAGAAAAACATGATACAACAAGTAAGTATGAAAATGCCTGAGCTAAAGCATGTGTATCACTTTTCTGCTTCTGTGCTTATTGGCATCCAGGTGATTGTTGCAAAGAAATAAATGTTTCCATTTTTTTTTAAAGTCTTTTTTCCCCCCATTTTTTAAAAAAATATTTATTTATTTGCTTTAGTTGTACACAATGCATTGCATTTATGTTTATGTGGTGCTGAGAATTGAACCCGGGCCGCGCACGTGCGAGGCGTGCGCTCTGCCACTGAGCCACAATCCCAGCCCAAATGTTTCCATTTGTTTGAGTGCAGTCTTTCTTGAGTTATGAGGGTGCATTTGTTCATTATGATCCAGGATAGGGTGCTCAAACCCAGGCAGATCAGCAGTTCCAACTGCTGATCCATCCCAGGCAATCAGCAGTGTCAACCAAAGCATGTCCTGGTGTGTTTTGGCAAGCTTGGCTCTGCCCACCGCAGGATCATGGGCTAGTGCTTGGAGGAGTCTCCCGCTGGACGGGGTCCAAGTAGCACCTCAGGCTGGCTCTGCCTGGGTTAGGTGGGCTGGTCATTCCTGCTCTCAGGTGGCTGGTGCCTAACTCATGGTGATGTGCACTTTGCCACATCTTTCCCAGTAGGCAGACTTTGCTGGTAGAATTTTGTTACTGCTTGTTCCCTGCTTTATGCCCCAGTCTGCTGCCCTTAATCTTTAAAAAAAAAAAAAAATGTTCTTTTTAGCTATAAATGGCAAGTAGAGTGTATTTTGACATCTTATGCATACATGAAGAATAGCATTCTAAATAGGATCCTTTCTTTTTGGTTCTACATGATTTGGAGTTACACTGGTTGTGTATTCATATGTTAGGATAGGGAAGTTATGTCTAATTCATTGTACTGTTTTTCCTATTTACATCTTCCTTCCTTTCTCTTTATTCCCCTTTGTCTAAGGAATGAACTTCTGTTCTTTTTATCTGCCCCCTGCCTTGTGGCTTAGCATCTCCATATCAGAACATTCGGCCTTGATGTTTTGGGATTGACTTATTTCATGAGATAGTCTTTAGTTCCATCCCTTTATAAGCAATTGCCATAGTTTCATTCCTCTTTACGGGTGAGTAATATCCATTGTGTATATACAGTGCATTTTCTATATCCATTCATCTGTTGAAGGGCAGCTAGGTTGGTTTCATAGCTTGGCTATTGTATATTGAGCTGCTGTAAATATAGGTTTGATTTTTGAAGGTGGATTCTGTGTCCTGAATCTTGACTGATCTTGTTAATTAGTTCTAACAGTTTTTAGTGGAGATTGTAGCATTTTCTATGACTAGGACTTATCGTCTGCCAACAGAAGACAACTCTTTCTTTTTCCTTCTTGGTGGATGCCTGTTATTTATTTTTTCTGACTGACTCCTCCAGCTGTGACATCTAGTATTATTTGGAAAAGAGGTTGCAAAGTGTGGGCATATTCACCGTGGTCCTGACCTCATAGGTATTGTTTTCATTTTTCACTTGTTTGATATGGAAGTCCCATATGACCTTTGTTGCCTTGTAGTGCCTTTAGTTTTTTTTTTTTTTGCCAGATTTTTGGAGGACATTCATCATGAAAGATTGTTGAATCTTTTCACAATCATTTTTCTACACCTGTTTGATAATATGATTTTGTCTTTTATTCCACCAGCATGGATTATCATATCGAATTATTTGTGTGTTTTGAGCATTCTTGCATTGCTGGTATAAATCCCACACGATCCTAGTGTATGATTCATTCAGTGTGCTGTGTGAATTGGTTTCTTTGTATCTTGTTAAGTATATTTATGTCCATGGAGATGATGGATATGGGCATGTAGGCGTTGCTGTTGTTTTGTACTAACTGGTTTGGCTTTAGCATCTCTAATTCCTTGCTCTTAAAATGAGTTTGGAAGTACTTCTTCCAGTTCAATTTCTCTAAGAATTAAAAAAGTATTAGTTTAATTCTGCCTTAAGTGTTGATAGATTTTACCAGTGAAGTGATGTGGTCCTGGACTTTTCTTTTTGGAGAGGTTTTTGATTATTAATTGTCTTTATTCATTATTGGTCTGTACTCCTGTTTTCTTTTTTTTTCATGATTTAGTCATGGTAGGTGTGTTTAAAGAGAGACCTTTTACCCATTAATCCCATGCACAGGTAAATTTTCATCTACTTTCTATATCTTTCAATTGACATTCTGAGGATTTCATATAGATGCAAACATACAAAATATTTTGGAATAATGTTTTCAGTTTGCATGAAGTTTTAAGACATGGGTTGGGGTGTATCCCTGGTGGAGTAGCACAGAGGTGATTTGAGGTTGTGCCTTTCATTTCAAGCTTAAGGCTCTGAACTTGGAGCAGCTTGCTTGAGCAGCTGATATGCTTTGTAAAGCCCTCTCCTGCTCATAAAGGCCAATGTGTCTTGCTGTTGCAGCTGAGAACTACACCTGGCTCCTTCCTATTCGAGGTGGTCTCTATAACCTTCTGACCTTCCCATGGAGGAACTTCCCTCAGTTAAAAGTGGCTTTATGGCTGGATTTAGAGCCTCCAAGCTGGGAAACCAGTCCTGTATTTTTCTGTCTCTTATGCAGAGCCAGGCTGCTTTTCTGTGAAGCTGAATTATGGAGCTGGAAGAGCTGGTTACAGGCATTTCCTGTCCCTTGGTTCCTTACCAGGGACCACGATGGCCTCCAATACTGCATGATCTACTCTTAACTTACCACTGTCCTTTGGTGCTGATAGCCCTGCCTTCCCCATGAAGGCTTCAACTCCACAAAGAGACTTTAGGTGTGAAAACTATGGCCAATATATTGAAACATGTACAATTTACTACTATTATAACATGATAATATATTATATATTGCCATGTTATTATAATTATTATAACAGTAACAAATAATGTACAGACCTGCACAGGATGGAGAGGATAGGAAGGATGAATATCTTATGGGGAGGACATTGTTTCATGATAAGAAGACTGTGTCTTTCATATTCTTAATTCATGTTGAAATCTACATTTTTTAAGTTTGTTTTGTATTGTTTTGTTTTTTGGAACTGGAGATTGAACCCAGGGGTACTGTAACAAAGAGCCACATCTCCAGCATATTTTCTTTGTAATTTTGAGTCAGGGACCAGTTGTTTTTGGCCTAGCTACTTTGCTGGGGCTGGCCCTGAACTAGACATCCTCTTGCCTCAGCCCGTGGAGTTGCTGGGATCACAGGCATGCAACACCAATACTGGCCTGCAGTTTACTCTTAAGAAATATTACTATTTACTTATTTTTTTTTTTTTTTGAGTAAATACCCTTAACAATGAAACCCCAGAATTTACTATGCATGTGAATGGAAAGGGATGAACTTTAATAAATATATTATTATATAATTAAGTATTATTTTATTATAAAATTATTTACCACTTGATTAAGAAATAAACAATCTCACGTTTTTGCCCGTGAGAGCATCATTGATGACTGGGCAGATCACCCAAGGCCTGTATCATGAGTTTCTCTGTGGCCCTTTCAGTCTGCCTCACATTCTCCCACACAGATTCATTTACATATGTTTTTGTGGATGTACACGTCATAGAAATATACTTTGAAAAAATGGTAACCTCAGCACAGACATCATGAATGAATCTTTTTTTTCTCCCAGGCTCTGGATGCTCCAGCCGAAGTAGGAATCGCTGGTCTCGGTGTTCCACATGTGGCTTGGCTTGTTGACCTGGCTGTTGAATTTGTGCTGCTGGATAGTGATCCAGACAGGAACCAAGGAGGGAGACTGACCCAGAGGAATGTGATTGGGCCACAGCATGAGAGGCCTCAAAAGAGGTGGGAACTCCCTGCATTAGGAGAATTATCCCATAAGGAACTGAAAAACATCCATTCTAGATGAGTAAATGGAAGTTTATCTTCAGCAAGAGGGTCCCTGTATGAGGACGCCCAGGCTGTCCTCATACAGCCCTGAAAGGCTGGATGATGGTGATAACTGGTTCCCTCTTAAAGGTGGGGCAGCCCAGGGAGGCCTGCTCCTGTCCTCCCAGCCTGCGGTGTGTTTCTTATTGGACAGGGTAGCAAGAGTCCTCTGATGTTTTGGCTCAACACAGCTAAACATATGTAATATTTGGAGAGAATATGGCAGGACAGTCAGGCCACTGCCACATGGACAACTGGTTACTGGAGTTAAAATGAGGTGAAATGTCAAAATGGAGAGGAAGTGAAAGGATGACAATGTGGCTTTCCAGATGTTTCTACCAGTATGTGGACAGTGACCTTGCACTTGGTGAAGGCCAAGGCTGGTCACAGAGTATAGACATGGATCATGAATTGAAGCCCAGTTTCCTTAAGAAACAGAATTTTGCCTTATCCATCCCTCAAGCCCTGTAGGGAGGTGACCTTTGGGCTCCAGATACCCCTCTCTTCCTGTTTATGCCCGGCCTGTAGAGTCCCCTCTGCACCCAGTCTCACCCTGAGCCTGAGCTGATGCCTGTTGGTGGTGTCAGACCCTGGCTCCTCCTCCTCACTGGACACTGAGCTAATCTTGCACTCTACAGCTGCTCAGTGGTAACCTGTAGTCCCCTCCCCTTGAGTGCTTTAGTGGCTCACTTCTAGCCTATAAAATATGACAAATGACAAGTGGTATTATTTTACCATGATTTACTTAACCTTTTGTGCTGTCTCTATTATTTTCTTCATGTTTTCCCTCTGCCTCCCTTGGATCTCTGGCTCTGGGGAAGCTGCTGTTCTTTCATGGTTCCCTAAGAGAGGTTTATGAGTCTTAGGACAGAGAGAGCAGCACATGAGGAGAAATCGGGTCTCTGTCCTGAGACCTTCCAGTAACCATGGGACTCAGCATGGAAGCAGATGTTGCAATAACTGAACCTCAGGGGAGCCTGTAGGCCAGGCTTCCCTGGAGACATGTCAGGAGCCTCCAGCTGAGCCCTCCTAAATTCCTGGTTCATAGAAACTATGAGATCATGAGTGTTTGCTGTCGCATCCCCTAAGTTTGGGGTAGCATTTTCCGAGTAGTGGGTCAGTTGTGTAGTCTAGAAGGCCCTAGAATCTGTCCCTCCATTCCTCTCTTCCTGAGCTCTCTCCATCCACACTGGCTGCCCTTGTAACTTCCTCTCTGCCTCCACTCACTTTTGACATTGACTTCCTGAACAGTTGATCCTCCCTCTGGCACACCATGCCGAGGGTTGTGCAGGGCTGGATCCCACTCAAGTCTTTGCTTGAGTGATTTCAAGGCCTCAGTTTTATGAAGGTGCCCAGGCCATAAAGAGCAGGACATTAGGGTCCAGGGGCATTAGGAGGCACCCAAGATGCTGCTCCCCTTTCCCCTGCTTATAAGGCTTTTTCACTACAGCCACTTAAATGGTCTTACCCCACTTCCACATCAGACTCTAAGGCTCCAACAAGGTGGGCCTTGACCCTCCAAGGACGAGCGGGTCAGTGCTCTGCCACCTTGTGTCCTTACCAAGTCTTTGTACTCCAAGTCACCAAGTCATTGTGTGGTTCTGAAAGACTTCCAGGAGGCAGACAGCATTTTACAAGGACCTGTGTGGACCAGGGGTTAAAGGTTGGTAAGCCTTGTGATCCCTGGAGTGACCAACTGCAAACTTCGTGTTATGTCAGGAAGGGAATTGTGGCTTCTCTCATGAATCCCCTCCACAATAGGGAGGTTTTTCTAGAGGAAGGTTCTTATACTGGTGGGCATAGGACTCCAGACCAGGCATACCCATTGTTTTCCTTAGGGATTTCTTAGCCCTGGAATCCTGCCATCTCTCTTCCTTAAACACTATGGATCCCGGTTATGCTACCTTGATTTGGGTAGTCATGTTCTCTGGAGGTAATGCCTCCAGCATCTTTCTCCTTTTTCTTTGTTACTTCCCAGGGCCCATCCTCACTGTTAAATACCATTTGACCCCACTTGTGGGGTGTGTGTGTGTGTGCATGCACATGTGTTCACACAGTCCCGGAATCTCAGCAGTTCTCTCTCTCTCTCTCTCTCTCTTTTTTTTTTTTTTAATAAACATTTATTTATTTGCTTTAGTTGTACACAATGCGTTTTATTTTTATGTGATGCTGAGGATCGAACCCAGGCCACGCACGTGCTAGCCGAGCGGTCTACCACTGAGCCACAACCCCAGCCCCTTAGCAGTTTTCTTGATAAAGCAAATCCTGTAGAAGATGGAAGAGCCCTGGTCTAGGTGGTCAGAACCCTCCCTTCTCTCATTTGAGATTTAAAATTTTGACTTTGTTTTGTTTTATAAAGTTTCTTCTCCATTTATTTGAGACTAATCATTTCAGTTTATCTATGTTAAACTTCAGTATGCAAAAATACTAATCAGTGGTTTGAGCTGTGGATGGTGGGTGGGTAGGGGTTACATGAGGTAACCCTTTTTAGGCAATTGGGGAGTAATTGACACACAATGTATTGCACATATTTAATCCATAAAAACATACAAATTTGGGGTACATAAACACCCTGGAAACCATCACCCGAGTGACGATAATGAACTTATACATGCATAATAGTGAACTCATCTTTTTATCACTTTAAGTTTCCTTGTGGCCACTTGCAATTACTTTCTGTCCTCTCATCCCTTGCAACCATGTTGTGGCCCTGTGATCATTCAGCATGTGCTTTCTTGTAGGGCTTATTCATTCAGTGTAATGAATTTCAGTTGCATGTGTGTTGTCCTCCGTATGTACCACAAATTGATTTTCCATTTATCTGCTGGTGGACATTTGTGTTGTCTACAGTTTTTTTTTAAAAAAATATTTATTTATTTGCTTTTAGTTGTACACATGCATTTATTTTTACATGGTGCTGAGGATCAAACCCGGGCCGCGCACATGCTAGGCGAGCGCTCTACCGCTGAGCCACATCCCCAGCCCCTTGTCTACAGTTTTTGTTCTTCAAAAATAAAGCTGCTGTGATCATTTTTGTACAAGTCCTTGTGTGCATATATGCTTTCATTTTCCTGGGGAAAACATGTAGGTGTGAATTGCTGGATCATAGAGTGCTATGTATGTTTGTTCAAAGTAGAGTTTCAGTTTTTTCCTGAGTGAATTCTTTATCCCTATTCTTTTTTTTTTTTTTTTTAACTTCTATTTATTTGCATTTAGGGTAATGATATCCATCTCATTTTACCATCTTTTTTTTTTCCTTCACCCTTTTGTCCCCTCCCTTCCCCTCCCTCCCCATTGGCCATTCTAGTATTCCTCTAATCCTCCTATGCTCCCCATCCCAACCTGACTGTGAATTGGCCTCCTTATATCAGAGAAAACATTTGGCATTTGGCTTTTTGGGATTGGCTAACTTCACTTAGCATTATATTCTCTTTTTTTTTTTTTTTTTTTTTAAATATTTTTATTTATTTGCTTTAGTTGTGGACAATGCGTTTTTTATTCAATGCATTTTATTTGTACGTGGTGCTGAGGATCGAACCCGGGTCGCCCACGTGCTAGGCGAGCGCTCCACCGCTGAGCCACAATCCCAGCCCCACTTAGCATTATATTCTCTAACTCCATCCATTTTCCTGCAAATGCCATGATTTTATTCTCTCTTATTGCTGAGTAATATTCCACTGTGTGTATATACCACATTTTCTTTATCCATTCATTTGCTGAAGCGCATCTAGGTTGGTTCCACAGTTTAGCTATTGTGAATTGTGCTGCTGTTGTAAATGATTTAGTTTATTAACATACCCACTATCTCCCTGATTTAACTGTTTGTCTTTGTGGTGAGAACATTTAAATCCCTTAGCAATTTTGAAATACACAGTTGTGACTGTGGTTGTCATATAGCACAGTTGGTCAATAAATTCTTTCTCCATTCTGAGACCTCGTACCCTTTGACTGACCTTCTCCCACATTCCTCCTGGAAGTGATATCTGGTTTGTTTATATGTTTATTTTATTTGTTCATTTCTCTCTTGTTTTTCCTGTCCTAGGGTTTTGCACATGCCAAGCAAACATCCACGGTCACTCCATGCACAGCTGTTTTATTCTGAGACATGTCTGCACTGCGTTGGCCATGCTGGCCACAGACTTACCATCCTCTTCCCTCAGCCACCCAGGTTGCTGGGATTTCAGGTAAATGAATGTTCCAGTGATTGCCTAGAAGAAGATATTGTTTAATTTGCCCATGGGTTCCAGTTCCTTGGACCACAGTGCCACATTGTTTTCTAGAAAACCAAGGCTACCTGTTCCTGCAGTAGCAAAGCATGCTGTTTATAAATATGTAGTAGACCAAAATTATGTTTAATGCACCTTTTCTTGTTTAATAATGAATATGTGTTGGTATCTTTATCTGTGAATTATATGTTCAGGTATTATTGTTTCTTCGTGATATTCACTAGTTGATACTCTTGTAAAGAGAGAGTTTCATAGAAATGAAAGTCAAAGGAATAGGATGCCTAGGAGTGATATTAACAGGATGTGAGTGAGACATACTTAACATCCTTAAATGCTGTTTTACGTCAAATTTTTCATGGTCCCGTATGTTTTTATTTAATTTTGTTTAAAATCTTTTTTAGTTTGAGATAATTGTAGATTCACAGGAAGTTGCCAGACAATACAGAGAAGACCTTGCATACTTCATTCCATCTTCTTTCACAGTTTTATCTTACATATTTGTGGAAGAATATACTAACCAGAAACCCCAAGTGGGAACAACCTATGTGCAACTTTTATTGCATTTTCTCAGATGTGTAGGTTCATGTCACCACTCTGTTATAGACATACAGAACTCCAGTTCGTGAGGCACAGATCTGCCATTATAATCCCATCCTTTGTCCTCACCATTGGTAATCACTAATCTGTTAGTCACCTCTGTAATTATGTAATGATATAGTATGTGAGTGTGTCAGCACCAACTTGTATACTGCATTGTGACTCTGGTAGTAATCACTACAGTGAGCTCAGGCTGCACAGGTTCAAGGGCAGGGTCTCTAGAAAGGCTGCCTTTACTGCAGATGCTGGCTGTATTACAGGGATAACCAGGAGCCACACATTTCTGACCAACTGGCTACTAATTTGGGGGTTCCTGTGATCCCCTTATTCTTGGTACTTTACTCACGTTACTCGTAGAACTCGTGGAAAACTGGTGATTAAAATGTTGCTGTAAGGGTAGAAACCAGGACAAGCCAAATGATGAGATACACCAGGTGAGTTCTAGGAGGGTGTGAACAAGGACCTTCTCTTTTTGAATCCAGCACATCTTTCTGTTGGCCCATCAGTGTATTCACCAAGCAGGAATGTCCACTGAGATTCAGTGTCTAGAACTTTTACTGGGGTTTCATTGTGTAGAGGTGATTGATTGAATCAGTGGCTGCAGGGTTGAATTCAGACTGCATCTCCCTTCACTGCCATGAGGTTGGTCTGGCTCAGAGGCCTAACCTTCTACCCACAGGAATGGGGTTTATCTTGAACAACCTCCTCTCTCTCGCATCAGATTCCATCTGTTAGCAGAAACACAGCCCTCAACCTCTCACCTGGTAGCCTTAGCCCTGCACCAAAACCCAAAGCAGCTCTTACATACCTTAATTATATATATGTGTACATTCAAGTTTACATCATTGTATGTTCTTTTTCAAATGAGATGCTCTGTAGATAAGCTGAACACATATGTGTATTTCTTCATGTAACAGCTTCCTTGATTTCTCTCCCTGTGGTCACAGAGTGACCCGCCTCAGCAAACACAGTGGTCCCTGTTGCATGGGGAGAAGATTTGTCCATGTATTCCTTCTACATGAAAGTGACTGAGTGCTGCAGTTCCTTACTATTTTAAGCGGTGCTGGCAGGATAAGTACCTAGCTTTACACTTGCTAGGTAAAGCAAAGGTCACATGCAGGGAACCTTGATGGGTGCTGCCAAAGGATTCTGAGAGTAGAGTATGCATGGCCACAGTTGGCAGTTCCTGTCTATGTGCAGTGATTCTCTTTTGAATTGCAGGAATTTGTCCTTTGTCTCACTTAAAAAAAATTGACTCATGAGGTTCTGTGTTTCCCTGGGATGTTAACCTTTTATCTGTCTTCAGTTTTTACGAAAAATCTGTGCTGGTTGTGATTTGTCTTTCTAGGTATTTATGTTTTTATGCGTTTACATCAGGAGTTAGTCATTTACTTTGTGACTCTGACCCTTCATTTACAGAAAAAACATTTTCAACTCCAATGTTACAAAAGTATTTTCTAAGAAGCTTTATGTTTTACATAAAAACGTTGACATGTTGGGTGGGTGGTGCCTGACTGTATCCCAGTGACTCAGGAGGCTGAGGAAGGAGGATTGGAAGTTGGAGGCCCGTTTCTCCAACTTATGGAGACCCTGAGCAACAGACTGTATGTCAAAAGACAAAAGAAAAATGGGAATATGGCTCAGTGCCCCTGGGTTCAATCCATACTGCCAATTAAATAAACACTTAATACAAAAAAATTTTCCTAATGTCCACTCTGGCCTTGCCCCTCTCCTCTATCCTCAGGGTCCTGGTCCTAAGTTTTCATCCTACCCCTCGAGCATTTCCAAAGGAAACATTTACATGGATCTACTTTGTTGAAGACAGGATTGGGGATCTAGGGCCTTAGCACCTCCTGTGACATCTTCCTTTCTCCCACATTCCCAAGAAGCTTCTCTAGGAACCCTTAGAGACGTAAGGAGCAAATAGCTGCGGGGCCCTCCTGCGTCCCTTCTGTCATCGTGGAATTGCAGAACTGAACATGTCGGCCTGTGAAAACATTCTGAGTACCAAGAGCCTTGTCAGGAGTCTGAAAGCTCCACAGAGGTGTGTGACATTCACATGGTGGTTGGCCTTTCATTGCCTTTGAGGAGATTCCAGAACCTGTGAAAGCACCTTGTTAACTCGCCTAATTCAAATTGGATTGATTGGGGCAGGAGCTTAGAGACAAGGGCTACAGAATTTTGTGAGAATTGGGGTGGGGTGAAAAGATTTGTAAAAACCGGTTTTCTTTGCAATGATCCCATGAAAACATTGTAACAGTTCTGACCCTGGGATGCCTGGGTAAATCAAGTTGTGTTATTGTGCTCTTTCATTTTCGTTCTTAGGCTGGTTTCTATATTCCTGAGTAGACATGGGATATTTTTAATTTTTTTTTTTTTTTTTTTTTTTTTTTTTTTTTTTTTTTTTTTTTTTGGTGGTACTGGTGATTCAGCTCAGGGGCACTTGACCACTGGGCCACATCCCCAGCCCTTTTTTGTGTTTTTATTAGAGACAGGGTCTCTGAGTTGCTATGTGTCTCGCCATTGCTGAGGCTGGCTTTGAACTCGCAATTCTCCTGCCTCAGCCTCCCAAAGTGCTGGGATTACAGGCGTGTGCTACCGCACCTGGCTAGATATTTTTAATTCTTTGTGTCACCATAAATGTGTACAGACATTTTTGTATCTGTCAACATAATTTATGAAGTGGGGTGACTAGGCCTTCCTTTCTGCCCAAAGAGTTAACAGTATTATTTGTCCCCTCAGGTCCTGACTCTTCCATGGTGAAATTCTCTGGTCTGAGGAGATGAGGACAGTTTCCCTGAAGAATGTGAAGGAGTTAGGTAAGCCTAACTTTTTTCAGTTGGCCAGGCTATCCTGGCACTTATGATGCTTCTGCCTCATCTGCCTTAGTAGCTGGGATTACAGGTGCACACCACTCTTCCTTGCTGTGCATTCTGCTTTAAAAACTTTTTTTTAGTTGTCAGTGGACCTTTATTTTATTTATTTTTATGCGGTGCTGAACTGAAACAAACCCAGTTACTCACACAAGCTAGGCAGGTGCCCTACCACTGAGCCACCACCCCAGCCCCTGTTCGTTCTATTTTTTTTTTTTTTTGTGTGTGGTACCGGGGATTGAACTCAGGGGCACTCGACCACTGGGTCACACCCCCAGCCCCTTTTTGTATTTTATTTAGAGACAGGGTCTCACTGAGTTGCTAAGTGCCTCGCCATGGCTGAGGCTGGCTTTGAACTCTCGATCCTCCTGCCTCAGCCTCCCAAAGTGCTGGGATTACAGGCGTGCGCCACCGCGCCCGGCCCTGTGCGTTCTATTTTTAAGGACACATTCAAACTGTTTTCCAAAGTGGTGTATCAATTTATATTCCTAACAACAATGTTTTGAATTATCCATTGCCCCTCTGAGTATTCTCGATTCATACTATTGTATTCCAGCATTTTTATGTTTATAGAATCTCAATGAGTAAATGTTGTTTGCATTGCATAAAAAACTAATTTGCCTTGGGGATCATTTAATGAGTGAAAACAAAATATAAATCCAATATAATTACACTTCCCTAATTATTTTTGTTTTGTCCTTGAGACTATTTCATATATATGTTTTAGAACATATACCTTATTTAGGGGACATCATAAATAAACAATTACTTTACTGGAAGATATTTCAGTTTTATGCATATGTATGTATATATCTTATTTTATGTGGATTTATATTTAAAAAAAGAATGGAAACACTGTTCCTAGTGTCAGTTTCCCCCAATGATGACATCTTGCAAAACTACAATTTGATATCACAACCAAGAAGACTCCATCAATACAGTGAGGATATAGGATGTTTCCATCACGAGAAGGAGTCTACGAGTGGTTTCTTGTAGCCAAACCCACTTCACTCCTCTTGTCTCTCATTTTTCCTGCTGATAACCACTATTCTGTTCTTCCATTACTAAAATTTCATGAATTTTACAAAATATAATCAATCATATAAATTATACAGTATTTATTATTTTGTGATTAGCAGCATTCATTTAGGATAATCTTCTGGTGATACATGCAAATTGTTGTATATCAGTTTTCATGGCTTAGTAGTTTCCTGTGTATAGATGTGACACAGTCTTTTTAAATTTGTTTTGGTCTCCAAAGGGACATTTGGGTTGATTCCAGTTCTTGGTGCTATAAATACAAATAAGGGAGCTATATGAAAATTGAACATGTTTGGGGGTGTGATCACTAAAATCTTTATTTCTTAGCATGAATTCTCAGATGTGCAATTGACACATCAATGGTATCTGCATTGTTAGTTAGCTTTCCATTACTGTGCCTAAATACCTGAAATGATCAGCTTAAAATGAGGAAAGTTTATTTTAGCTCATGGTTTCAGCCCATGATTGGTAATCATGTGGATTTGGGGCCTCTGTGTATACATCATAGCATTCGTTGCTGTTCACCCGGTGACAGCCACAAACAAAACAAGGGGATAGAAAGGGGCTGGGGTTTCAACATAGCCCTCAAAGGCATGCCTCTAAAGACAAACTTCTTTCCACTAGGCCCCACCTCATAAAACTTCTGCCAGCTACTGTTAGCACCATGTGCTGGGGACCAACCCTTCAACACATGCGTTTTTGTAGGACAGATCAATCCAAAATATAGCATGCATGTTTTATTTTTCAGAAACTAACAAACTGCTTCCCAGTGGTTATAATAATTACATTCCCACTGGCAGAGTCTGGTGATTGTTTTCATTTGCATTACTGCTAGAGGTTATACTGAAGTGTGTGTGTGTGTGTGTGTGTGTGTGTGTGTGTGTCTTGAAATGGGGTCTTGCTATGTTGTCCAGTCTCGTCTCTTATTCTTAGGCCCCAGTGTTCCTCCAGCCTCAGCATTTTGAGTGTCTGGAACTCAGGCATCTCCTTTCTCTTGACTCTCATTGTGATTTTTTTTTTTAATTTTTAAAAAATATTTATTTATTTGCTTTAGTTGTACACAATACAATGTATTTATGTTTACATGGTGCTGAGGATCGAACCCGGGCCGCGCACGTGCTAGGCGAGCGCTCTACCACTGAGCCACAACCCCAGCCCTCATTGTGATTTTAAGTTGCATTTTCCTAATGCCTAAAGATATTGTCCATCTTTTCCTTTGCTTGTTGGACTCTGGATTTTTTCATGACAGTATTCCATTTATAGGATAATGACCTAGAGAAATTACAAACTACACACAATCTTAGATGAAGGAAGGAAATAATAAAGATTACAACTGGAAATAATGGCCAGATATACACCTGTAATCCCAGAAGATCAGGAGGCAGAGGCAGGTGGATTGTGGGTTCAAAGCTAGCCTCAACAACTTAGCAAGGTCCTAAGCAACTTAGGAAGACCCTGTCTCTAAATAAAAACACAAAAAGAAGGGTCGGTATGTTAAGTGCTTCAATCCCTGGTTAAAAAAAAAAGAAGAAGAAAAGAATGAATGAAATATAGAATAGAAAAAATGATAGAATCCATAAAATCCAAAGTTAGTTTTTTGAAAAGATTAGCAAAATTAACCAACCTTTACCTTTCAGCAACAAGAACAAAAGGTAAAAAACAAAAATATAAAATGTGACGTGAAGAACATGGGGTCATTCTGCCTTACAGAAAGTAAAGGCATCCCAAGAGAATACTCTGATCAATACAGGACAGTGAATAATTTTAGAAGAAAAGTTCCTATTCAATGCCAGTGAATCAACAGAAGGCCTGGAGGCAATGAAGGCAAGGATCATGCCCTTTGCGCCTAAGGTCACTGAGGGCGCCAAATCCCACTTTCTGCAGCAGGCAGTGCAAGTGCCCTTGTAGCCTGGGCCTTCTTTCCTCAGAAGCCAGCCCTAGAAGCTTGTACTCCACTTGGGTGGATGGGAGCGTGGTCCTTGTTGTGGAGAAGGCTTGTTGGAAGCACTGATGGCCTAGGTAGGTGCTTTTGTTCGTCGCTGCATGAGGACTTTTTTTTAAGTAGGCCATTCCCAAAGGTTTGTTCTTTCGTTCCTCACATTGGTTTTTCAGCAGAGCTTGGACAAAATGACCCATTTATTGTAGGTGGAGGCTCATCGTAACAGAGGAGGGAGGTGAGGTTTTGTGCAGATGCAGGTGGTTTCTGGGGAAAAATCCCCAGGACACATAGAGAAAAAGGAATACCTACAGTTGGGGACAGAATGGACCTCTCCCCCTAGCTGTGTCTGATGAGCTGGGGACACAGGCCTTTCCAGGGCAAGAGGTAAGGAAGGCCAGGAGAAAGGGTCAGTGGGTGGTGGCCCATATATTTTGTAATTAATTAGTGTTTAATTTTGTCCTTCAGGAGAGAGCAATGGGAAAACAAATGGCAAATTGAAAAGGGTTCAAGTGAAATTCATGACATTTTTTTTTTGGTTTCAATATTGCATTTATATTAAAACTAGAATTCAATACAAATTTACTTTTCTGGCTTTTGTGAAAACAAATAATGTGTTTTTAAAAGTTGCTTATTAGTTCTCCTTTTCAACTGAGACAGTTTTCATGTTGATCATTGCTCATGACCAGTGATGATCTTAAATAAATGTATATTAATTTGCACTGGCTAAATCATCTTTCACAGGAACACGCTGTAACTAGTGATGCTTAAAAATAATATGTCAAAGTGACTTCCACGTGGGGATGGTATTGCACTAAGCAAAATTTGTCAATAAGTTTTAGAAGCTCCCCAAAACGATGGTGATTTTTTTTTTATGAAATATTTATTTACTTTAGTTGTACACAATGCAATGCATTTATGTTTACGTGGTGCTGAGGATCGAACCCGGGCCGCGCACGTGCGAGGCGAGTGCTCTGCCGCTGAGCCACAACCCCAGCCCCATGATGGTGATTTTTTAATAACAACTTTTGATGTTTTATGGCATGAAAGACCATTTATATCAAATGTGTACAGAATGTAATACAAAATTCAGTGGTGGAGTTTTTTGCATGAGATGTTTTTTTGAATTAAATATTCCCTTTTAATTATTCAATATGTGAAGATATTTTAATTTTATATATCTCCAATGCAGGGGGGAAAATTAGGATACCTGTGACATTCTTTAAAAATTTGCTGTAAGCAAAAAAATTTGTTGGCTGGGATTGTGGCTCAGTGATAGAATGCTTGCCTAGCATGTGTGAGGTACTGGGTTCGATAGCACCACATGAAAAATAAATAAATAAAATAAATAAAGTTATTGTGTCCCTCTACAACTTAAAAAATAAAATGATATTAAAGAAATCCTATGTTTATCTCCCAAAATAACTGAAATATCCTTGGATCTTACATTATTAATTTTTATTTACTTTTTTCTTTGTTCATTTTCTAATTTGGAAAGTGTGTTTATGTCTTGTGACAGTTTGTCTTCAAACATTCTTGCTATTACTTTCTTTTCTTGTAAGCAAATTCTAGTATGGAATGCAGATTTATTTTTTGGAAATTATTTTGTTTTTACTGAAAAGCCTATTTGACTTTCTCTACTTTTTTCCAAAATATCAGCCCATATTGATGAGTTGTAGAAAATTTCTAATTTATTGCACAGAGAAGAATTTGATTTTGTTGTAGGGAATTTCTTCAATTGATATAATATCTAATGTTATTACACACAATTACTCAGATGTTCAATATACACTTCATGTATATAAGCATATGATAATGGTGTTATTTTTGGGGGGAAATGTTTTGATTACAATGAGTGTCTCCTGGTGCCACACAGATGGGAAAATCTCAGCCTCTCATAATCCCTAAGCACTCTCTGTATATCTCTGCCATAATCAAGTGAGTCCCTTGTACCTCCAGGCACTAAAACATGCCAGTAGAATCCCATAGAGCAGAAGTCAGAGAATGAACACACAAACTCTGTCCAATTATCTTTCTGCTGTCCACTGATGAACACAGGTGTGAACAGACTCAATCAAATAAGGCCTAGGATGAAAGTCAGAACTGATGATGGAGCCATCTTCTGGGGTCATGGAGAGTGAACTGAAGGAGACATTCCAGTGTGGTGTGCAGCTTACCGGGAAGAGGGAGAGATGTGAGTGAATGCCCTTTCCCACAGAGTTTGGAATGGGGTAAAAGGCAGACAGTTTCAGGGTACCCAGCAGAGGAAGTGGTTTATGTGGAAAAGTAGAAATGAAATAACCTCGTGTCTCCACAGCTGAGAGATATCAGAGAAAACTAGGAAAAAGGAATTTCCTCAAAGAAAGTCATGTTCCAATATTGTTTTGGTTCCAAAAGAAAGACTTGAAATACTAATTAAAGTAGGAAGAGATCATCGGTAATTTTAGGAACACAGTAGACTCCCTATCCTGGAAGATCTGTTCCAAGATCCCCAGTGGATACCTGAAGCTACAGCTAGTACTGACCCCTATCTACGAGCAGTGCAGTTCCTCCCAGTTTAGCTCATGGCCAGATGCTTGTCAAGGGACTGATGGGTTCATAGCCTATAGCGCATGAATCCATTGGATGAAGGTATGATTCACTTCATGGTCAGAACAGAGTGTGCTATTGCATGATTTTATCATTCATTCAGAAAGGTGAGCAATTTAACACTTACACATTGTTTATTTCTTCAATTTTGAATTATATAGGTAGTTTATGGGTAAGAAAAAAGAAAGTGAAATCATTTTAAGTTGTTCTTCTTAGACATATGTGACAGTAGATTACTTTTTTTTTTTTTTGGTACCGGGATTAAACTCAGGGGCACTCCACCACTGGGCCACATCCCCAGCCCATTTTTGTATTTTATATGAGACAGGGTCTCACTGAGTTGCTAAGTGCCTCGCCATTGCTGAGGCTGGCTTTGAACTCGCGATCCTCCTGCCTCAGCCTCCCAAAGTGCTGGGATTACAGGTGTGCGCCACTGCGCCTGGCAGATTACATTTTAATATATTTTACACTCATAGGAAAGTAAAGTCTTCTATAAGAGGGAACTGATGTGTTTTAGACTTTTTTATTGCTATGACCAAAAGACATGACATGAAAAATCAGAAGAGCAAAATTTTCTTTTCGGGTCACAGTTTCAGAGGTCTCAGTCCATAGACAGCTGGCTGCATTTCTCAGGGTTCAGTGTGAAGCAGAAGAAAATGTTGGAAGAGCGTGGTGGTGAACAGTGGCTAAGTGCATGATCAGGAAGGAGAGAGAGAATAAGCTCAGCTCACAAAATGTGTATGCCCCTCCCTGATAACCCACCTCTCCCAGGCATACCCTACCTGCCTATAGTCATCACTCTGTTAATCACTATGAGGCGATTAATGCACTGGTTGGTTTAAGGTAGTCATAACCCATTCATTTCACCTCAAATCTTTCTTGTTTTATTTCATACATGAGCTGTTGGGGGACATCTAAAATTAAACCATAAGATACTGCAACATTTAAGTATACCGTGAGATGCAAATTAAATTTGCCTAATGGAAAATAAATTGGGAATGTGAAATCACAAAATCCAGATAAGCACATTTTGGTGTCAAGGTGTAGATGTCCTTTGAATTATGATAAGACTTTGAGCTCTAACAGCTATTTGGTGAACACAAGAGCATACAGTGTGAACTGCTGGGTTTGGCCCTACTGGGGGACTACTGACATTTACTCCTCAGCATCTCACTTCCAGTGTACAATTTCTGTTACCAATTATTATTTCTGATAATTCAGAATCTTTTTACCTGGTTTACTACTTAAGGGATTCTGCCACAGCACATTTTTTGTAACGGAGACTGAGGAAGGATGAATTCTGATGAAGTTTGTAATGAATTTAACTTAACCGGTTCTCAGCTGCATGAATTTCACCATACCAATACATTTTGTTCAGTTATAAGGATCATGAATACTTCCAAAAAAGATAAGGATAAATGAACAAAAATAATAACCATGAGTCAGTAAGCCATCAATGTCCCCATGTCCAGTGGATCAGCAAGGAAACAACTGTGCATGACATTTAAAGTAGAGGAGTCCAATGGCAGTTTCTTCCCATTCTTTCTCAGGACTGCAACAGTGAGACACCTTCAGTCTTCAGATGGTCAAGACTTGTAGCTTCTTGATAGTGCACCAAAGATGCCAGTCTGGGAATGGACTGAAGCCATCCAGCTCCTGGGGTAAGTTAGCATTGGAAATCTCGAGTTGTTAGAAGTCTCACAAAAGACAGGTGGCAGATAAGGCCAGAATAGGTGCTTACAGAAAAATGTAACCTTGAAATACTAAGGTGCAGTTGAGAAGGACCCAGCATTCCCCTTGGCCTCCTCCTTGCCTCAGCAGGGAATGAGCTTCCTGAACTGGGTTCATCATGGGAGATTTTTTAGGTCCTGAATATGTGCAGACAGAGAGCTGATGGAGGGTTATTCCAGTCTGAATATTGCGAGAGGAAGGATTACAAACCCTCTTCCTTTTCCTCAGTGTCTTCTGCTTGTTCATACACTGAGGTCTCTTGCCTGAGGCAGAGTATCCCCAGGTGCCTCAGGGTGATCCCATGAATGAGTTGATACATGTCCTCTGACCCTCAAAGGCACTACAGCATTTTGTCTGCAGGTTCTGGTGCTTTTGTGATGAAGTTAGGGCTTAACTCTCTTCTAGCTCACCACCAAAAATTTGGTCTCCCATGAGGTGAAACCTGGGAAATGGGACAAAACATAAACAGAGGTTAAAAATTTAGGTTAAAAACTAACTTGAATAGGAGGAACATTAGTAAACTAGACACACTTAGCAGCACTGATTCTGGTTTGCTTTGGAGGTGCTGTGGATGGAACCCAGGGCCATGAACATGATAGCTAAGCATTCCAGCACATAGCAACACCACCAGCTCAGTGCTTCTGTTCTTTAAGACTCACGTTGAATTTTTAGATTTAGTGTGTTAATAATCTGATTTTTTCATTTTAAGTCTAATTTGATTTTTTTGCATGTACATAGACATATGCATGAGTAGAAATAGACTGTGGGCATTAATATTATGGTAATGAGAAAATGAAAGATCTATGGGGGTAATGGTTAAGTTTCAGTGTTACATTTGTAACATTAGAGGAGTGAATTTCAAACATTAGGTTGGTGAATTCCACTAATGTTGTACATGTTTAAATATTTTTTTATCATAAAATATAGTAATTTATTCATACATAATAAAAATATTTAAACATGTAAAACATTAACAAATTTCAAACTGATAAATACATCTTTGTCATATTAAAGTAGGATTTGCTGTAGACTAGGAATCCACCAAGAGAAGTCAAGGAAACTTCTCTATCAGGATATACAGCCTAGATTCTAAATTGTTTCTGTTTTCTTAACAACAACAAGACAAACAAAAAAATAAAGACTTTAAGTAAACTCTGTAGTGTTAGACATGGGCCATGGCAATTTCCCCTCAATACAATATGGAATTTCCTTTAAAACTAGAAAGAAGAACTACCATATTATTGATCTAGCAGGCCCACATTTGTTCATGGCTCAATATGTGAAAATTGTGTGTTTGTGTATATGTATGATCGGGGGGTTATTGAGAGAGCAAGAATGAGAATATTATTCAGTTTTTTTTATTTCTTCATATGGGGGATTTATTCCAGGGGCACTTAACCCCTGAGACATATCCCCAGCCCTTTAAAAATATGTTATTTTAGAGACAGGGTATCACTAAGTCCCTTAGGGCCTCACTAAGTTGGTAAGGCATTGAACTCATGATCCTCCTACCTCAGCCTTCCAAGCTGCTGGGATTGTAGGTGTTCACCACTGTGCCTGGCTATTATTCAGTCTTAAAAAGGACAATCCTCTCATGTGTAACAGCATGGATTCCTGAGGACACCATGCTGGTGAGATCAGAAGACACAGAAGGACAGATACTGCTTGAGCTCACTTCTTTGTGGACTCTAAAACAATCAAACTCGTAGAAGCAGAGAGTCAGTGGTGGGTGTCAGAAGCTGTTAAGAGGGTTAAAGGGGTATCTGATGTTGGTTAAAAAGTATAAAAATGGTTATACATGATGGAGATTTTCTAAAGGTCTAATGTTTAGCATGATGAATATGATTAACAACAACATGGGATGTTTGAAATCTGCCAAGGGTGTAGATCTTGGTTATTGTCACCACATACACACTGAGAAGAAAATGATGACTGTGATTTGATAGGTAGGTTCATTAGTTTGTTTGTGGTGATCATTTCACAGTGTATCAAAACATCATGTTTTGTACATTAATGTGTACAAATTTAATTTGACAGTTATACCTCAACAATAGTGTTAAGAAAAACAGTAACCAAGAGTCTGCAGGGTATGGGCACCAGTGCTGGAGGAGGGAACAAAGCCAACCATTGCAGGAGATGCACTCAAAGAGCCATTCAGCTGGAGGACAGTGCCTTCTCACTGCTGAGAAACAACCTGTCTCTTTAGGAGTTGTTGTGGATTGTTTCCAGGTAACATATCAGTCTTTAGATCAAAAGACACTCATGTGAATTTTGTAGCAGGAATTAACATTACTGCTTCCCACACAGCTACTATCCTCAGCATGAAAGTTTTATGTATCAGATGTTCCAAGCATTGTTTTGTTAAATACACATGTGTTTTGTAGCTTTATCTTGTTTTCGTTTATTTTCAATTATGGGTCAAGAAGGAGCTAGAGGAAAGTTAAGTTCTTTACTAGATGCAAATGTGAAAAGCAAAACAACAGTTTTCAAATCCTGTACAGTTATCAAGGGGCCAGACTCCATGGCATTCACCTATGGCTGTTTAAAGCAGGACTTCTGATACACTAGAAAAGAACACATCCACATTCTACACTGGCATATAGCACAGCAGGAAGGAAAGGAGAAGGTGTCATTAACCCATCGTTCATGAGTCTACTCAAGACATGTTCATAGGCACACGTGAATGAAAAATTGTATGTTCAAGGATTTGAAGGGCCATTATGATGATCTACATTAGGTACTGAGGGGTTGTGCCTGCTCTGAAACAATGTGTTTTACCTGATACTTCAAACAGCATTTTCCTGGTCTTGCTTTAGTACCCCTTCTTTCAGTCTTCACCTAGGCTGTGAGATGGTTGTTTTGTGACTTAAATCATACTGTTAAATTAAATTTTGATAATCACACATGTTCCCATAACTGTAACATTCGTACCATTTTAAACTCTATTTCCACATATATAAACACATTTCATGTGAATGTAAGTAGGATCAAAGCTATAACTACTTATTTTCTTTGTTTATTGTTTTGTATTTGAAGGTTCTGGTAAATTATACTCTCTTAACTGTTCACAGTAGGTCTGTATTTAATTCTTCTAGAGATAACTTGCTCTTGACAAATCCAGCAGCTGATGTTGGCCTGCTGGATTCATGAGGAAGTTCAGCGGAACAGGAAAGTGTAAGAGCCCGAATAAAGAGATAGCTAAGATGGCGGCTAGCTGAGAGCCATAAGAGGTGTTTAAGTATTTTCACCTGATATTCATGCATTTATCTAAGAATCTTTCTATGTCCGTGAACACTATGTGACACACCTGTAAGTTTGAGTTGTTAACACATGTATACTTGTTAAGGCAAAAAGTATTTAACCGGGTGAGGTTGGCTAGAGGGTGTGGTTGGAGTTGGAGAGGTTGTTGGAGCTGGAGAGAGAAGTTAGAAGAAGGAAGAATAAAGAACCTATTCATTTCCAGTCTGCTTCCGAATTCTTTCCCGTGGTATCGTTGCTGCAGACGGCAATAGCTGCAGGTGGCAACAAGTGGTGGCCCGTAAGGGGAGTTCGGAATCAGCATGGTAAGAAAACTGAGAAAACAATTTTGAAAATGGGCTCAAAAATGACAAAAATCCGAGCTGCTAAAGCTATTCAAGATCTATTAGAGATAGCTGAAAGATACGTGCTCTCAATTGATCCTGGGACTCAGGATGTTACTACTAGTGAGAGTAGTAGTAATGAAGATTCAAGTAAAAGTGATTATGAAAGCATAGCCTCCGCTGAGTCAGTTAGGACCAGTAAGGATAGTAGCAAAAGGAAATTAAGGAGGACCAAGATAAGGGACCGTCAAGTGGAGGAACCACTTGTGCCCTCTGCTCCCCCATGGGTTGAATCAATTACAGAAACTATGAATGGTCTTTCTAGGCACTTCATGCCCTTGAAACAGAGATTAACCATCTTTCTGAGTGCTTGCGTGCCCTCGAATGTCAAAACTCACAGGGACATTGGGATCTGCCAGTATTTAAAAATGAAAATGGACAGAGGTACCCACCAATCATTATATTTCAAAACTATAAAAAATTTCAAAGAAGCAATAATGACATGGGCCCCAAGCTCCTTTCATGTTGAGCATGTTGGAGTCCCTTAACACTTTAATAAAAATTCAAACATGCATGAAAGTTAAAAGAATAATATCCTGAGCACCCACCCCTATGTATATCATAGGGTCAACAGTTAACATTCTGCCATCTGACTAGGTATGTGTGGAATCATTTGAGAGTAAGTGGCAGACATTGAGACACTTGGTGCTAGATATCTGACCACACATCTCCTGAGAAAAAATTCTTTCTCCTGCATAAATATAATACCATATCAAATTTAGTAACTGATATATAGATGTGTGTATATAATAAATATGATAAATAGCCAAGCAAGGGAAGAAAAGCCAGATTTCCCAGGAACTTAGTGTTTGAACACACTAATTTCACCTAAACTTTTAATCTCACTGTCCTGATCTTTGCCTCTTCAGGATGGTGTCACCAAATCCTAACTGTCCCAGAAAGTGGAGTGGCAAAGAAACGTCATTGCATCCCAACCCATGGAGAGTGTGTGTGCTCTGAGAGCGTGGGGGTGGGCTGGCCTTTGTCAGGTGCCCTTGCTTCCTCTTCTGCTGAGACCCTTAGGTCTCAGACTATACTGTGCACAGAAAAGTGGTCCCATGCCACTCTCCTCTTCCCAGGCCTATCCTGCGCCAGGGTGCTGGTGGGGGACCCCCTTTCCTGTACCCTGCTGCAGCACCAGGGAGGGAAGGGGCAGGCATGGACGGCTCAGGCTGCTCTGGCTCCAGAGTGTCTGCAGCCCTCTGTCCCTCAGAGGCTGTTTGGGTCTGTTGGATAAACACTGGAGGCTGTGTGGATTGTCCAGGAGAGAAGTGGGAGCTGAAGTTCCAGTTGAATTAGAATTCAGGATGCAAGAAGGGTGACTGTGTGTATCCTTCCCGTTTTCAAGTACTTCCATTTCTCTTTCTTTGCATATATTTTTTATTATTTCAAGACT